>MU754133.1:99572-143546 GCA_026770625.1 Nicotiana glauca
AAAAAAAGTAGTAAAGGTGAAAGTAGTAGTAATCCTAGTCCTAATCCTAACCCTTCTACTAGACCTAGAGTTAGAAAGAATATTGATGAAATGACTCATGTTGATGAAACTTCATTTTTCCAACCCCCCATATTTTATGATGTTCATTCGGAGAACAATTAGATCATAAAATTTTACAAAGACAATTTGGCAATGATATTTTTTTTGAGGATGAAGAAAATGAGGAAGAAGAATTAGATGAAACACCTACTAGTCCCGCAACACAAGCTTTAACTCAGAGTCAATCTCAGTCTGGAACTTTACCCCCTGTACCCCCTGTAAGGAGTAAGCCTAAGGATAAACGTCCCAAAACATCACTTGTATGAAAATTTTTTAAACATGATAAAGTCAATAATCGTGCTATATGTAAAAAATGTAAGCAATAATTTGCACACACTAGTGGGATGGGGGGTTTAACCAGACACTTAAATAATAATCACAAAGCTTTATGGATACAAGCTAACATAGAAGTCGGGAAAACTATAGATCCTACCAATAGTTCTTGCGCTCCTAGTGGATCTGGTTCTAATCAAGTTCAACAACAACTTGACCCTTCTTCTGGTCATGTTTTATGCAAATATAACAAAGATAAAGATCGTGAGAACTTAGCAAAAATGGTGGCTGTCTGTGGCTTACCTTTTACTTTTCCTTCTCACCCTGCGTTTGTGCATTATATACAAGAAACCTATAACCCTACTTTTCAAGGTTTTCCTAAGACCACGGTTAGAAATGATGTTTTTAAATATCAAACCGAATATCTTCAGTATATTCGTTGTGTATTTTTTCACTTAGATTGTAAAGTGTCTATCACATCTGATATAGGTCGTAGTCCTAATGGTTGTGATTATTTAACTGTTATATGTCATTGGGTTGATCATCACTGGAACTTGCAAAAACGTATTATTGGTTATAAATTTGTTGATTCAAAACATACTGGAGCATATATTGCAACTACTGTTCTACAAATACTTGATTTTCATGGACTCGCTAATAAAGTTTTAACTATCACCTTAGATAATGCTTCTGCTAACACAACCGCGGCAAATAGCTTAAAAGCTAGACTTTGTCCAATTAATCCAATAATTTTTCATGTTAGATGTGCATGCCATATTTTTAACTTGGTTGTAAAAGATGGTCTTAATTTATTTTCTGATGCTTGTAGTAAAATACAACATGCTTGTAACTATATTTTTCGTGCTCATAAACAAAGTAGAATTCGTGAATTTGCTCAACAATGTGCTAGTTCTGGCCTTCCATTTAGAAAAGTTCCAAAAGATGTTTGTACTAGGTGGAATTCTACTTATGAAATGCTTAAAGTTGCTTTTGATTATCGAGTGCCTATCCAAAAGGTATTTAATATGCATAATGCTTACCCTGTTGATCAAATTGTTGATTCTGATTGGGATGCGATCAGAGAGCTTACTAGATTTTTAGAAAAATTTTATTATGCTACAAAATAATTTTTTAGTATATATTATCCTACTTTTAGCCAAATATTATGGTATATTTGTGCAATTTCTGTTGTATTTTCTAAGTATAAAACAAATCCAACTTATGCACCAGCCATTAAAGAAATAATTTTAAAATTTAAAAAGTATTTTTTCCCTATTTCCGAAGTTTATTTAATTTCTACTCTAATTAACCCATCTTTAAAACTAAGAGGTGCAAAAGGACTTGTTCGTAAAATTTATGAGAGTTTAGAAATTCAAGAAAATGAAGAACCATCTCTCGAAAACTGCCAAGCTAGCATATATTCTTATGCTGGATTTATGTTTGATAAATATAAATCTATGGATACAACTAGTACTGAAACTGCTCCTTCTACTTCTAAATCAGGAGCAGAAGTTTTATGGGAAGATATGGATGATATAACAGGTTTGGATTCCTCTATTGATGATGAACTTGGTTCTTATCTTAATCAAGGATTAGAAACTATTAAAGACGAAGAAGGCAAGGAACAACTTTTGTCATGGTGGAGGGAGCATGGCAAGGCATTTCCAACACTTTCAATTATGGCCCGAGATATCCTGGCTATTCAAGCATCATCAGTAGCATCGGAGAGTGCTTTCAGCGCGGCAAGATTTCAAATTGGAGATCATAGACATTCATTAGCGGAGGACAGTCTAGAGATTTCCGTATTATTCAGAGATTGGATTAATTCAGAAAGAAGAAATCTTGGTTTTGAAAAATTAACCACTAGGGAAGAAGAAGAATACAATGAGATACTAACCACTGGGAGCGATGACGGCATGGAGCTCATGGAACATCAATCAACATTGCCAATTCCATTAGAATGTCCGAGAGATATTATTGATAATTTACAAAGAAGCTATATAGGAGCTTACAAATATTAGTATGATAATTTGTAATTGGCTATTAAGAGGCCTAGTTCAAACAGAACCCTTCCTAGAAGGTGGCTACGTAGATAAGGTATTCTTCAAAAGAATTATATTTGTATTTGAGATTTGAAAGTTCTATTAATAAAATAAAAGGCTCTAAGCGTTGAATTATTTTTATGAATTGTCTTAAATAAATTATAACTCTATTATAAATTTATATTTACTAGAATATTTCATTACAAGTCTTTTGTTTTAATATTTTATAATTATTTACTTAGTTTTGTAATTTTCGTTTTAACATTTATGTTTGTTAAATAAGTCAAAAAACTAGCCATTGTAAACTTAAAAACTTAGTCATTTTCAAAAAACTAGATATTTTTTTTAAAAAAGGCCCACGAACCCGTCCCGTCCCATCCCGTCCCGTCTCATTTGTTAGCGGGACCGTTTCGTCCCGTTTGTCCCGTCCCGTTTTGTCCCATCCCGTCACCGTCCCGCTTAAATGTCGTTCCGTCCCGTTTCGTCCCGTCCCATTGGACAACCATAGATTAGATATGAGTTAATCTTTTAGTTTTATCTTAGATTTTTTTTATTCTTCTTTTTCTTTTTTGCTTTTCTTTAAAAGATAAAATATAAAGATAAAAAAACTAACTACCTAATTTTTTTACTAAAATAATATAGGCAAACTAAATATTTACACTATAATTTAAATGACACCCAAAATCATTGGCTAAGCTAACTTATTTATAATAATTGTAATTAAAAGAAATCATATATTTTTGTAAATTTCCTTTTTCTCTATACAAATAGAAACAAAATTTGTACTATAAGTACATGAACATTTTTTGTTTGTAATTTTTTTTCTCAAATAAAATTTATTAAAAGTAAGATAAAAATTTAAATATTAAGACTAGACCTAGATGAAATATTTATACTAAAATAGTACAAAATTTGAGTGTGTGTGGTCAAAAATTAGTTGTTCACCACATCCCCCTCTTTGCTTGGAAACATGAAGAGTTTTCTGGCAAAGAAAATAAACAATGTGACTGATTTTTGACCTTACTATTATTTAAAAAGGAAAAGAAGAAAAAAGAAAAAGATGTGACCGAGCCTTGATTTTAGGCAGCCTATATATCCCCGGTTATAAGGGAATCAGGTCACTTATAGTTCAAGTAAAAAAATAGTGATGGAGTATGCTTAGATGGAGAGTTGAGTGAAGTTCCGTCGAGGTTCCTACTATAATATCAAGATAATAAGAAAAATACATACTCTTGAAATCTAAGAGTTACAAAATTTCTATATAAATGCCATCTGGAGTCTTGGCTTGATTCTTGACTTGCTTCCCGATGACTTTAGACTGAAACTTCAGGCTCTCGATGTAACAAATTATGAAATATTCTTATAGGCCTGCTTCTTGATCAGGTGATAAGGAGATGGATCTTGAAATTCTATGTCTCTACATGCGTTGTCTCAAAGCTGGTTCTGCTGATATTTAGATCAAACGTTCCACTTTCTTTGGTGATAGCTAGAATCTTATTTTTTGCACATCCAATTCGTGCTTTGTAGAAAAACCTGCAAGCCATCATAAACAAACAAACGAACAAAAATTTTCTGCCCCAAATTGCACGAGGAAGTTTTTGTGAGTTATTGAAAAATTATTAAACTATCTTTGCTATTGCAGAATAAAGAATTGAAAAAGATTTAAATAATAGAGGATCTTGTACCCTGTGTTAACAAGAAGGAAGACAATCAAGGGATGTAGTACCCTGTGTTGACGATAAGATAAGGCTCGTGGCAATCTGAGATTCTACTAGGGAATGTTGTACCCTATGTTTGCAACAAGAAGTGGAACCAGGTAGACTGGTTTTACCGCAAATACGCCTTTACCAAATTGAGGGGGTGATATATCGGAAGGGCGCAACCACTCATTATAAGCGTTGATATGGTATTTTATTTGGCACTAGTGGAATATGATGTTGAATATGCAATTACAAGAATGACATAAGTTGTCTTGTATTTGCACGTTCATAAAGTATTTATTACAATAATTGCTCAAAGTTACAACAATATTGAAAGGAAAGCGGTAAAAGAAAGCATTAAAGAAAGAAAATAAAGAGCAAAGTCAGTTTTGTAGTAGAAAAGAGATAAAGACATTAAATAAAGGCAATAAAGAAGCATTAAATTCACAAATAACATGAAATGGTAAAATTCTAAAGATATCTACAGTAGAGTCACCACGTTGTCGCGCCCCCTTTTTCTAAGGAGAAATCGGGCTTGTGACATTTGGGAGGATAACTCGTTCCTATATGGAAATTGGGTTTTGGAATTGAAGAGTCTCCACCTAATGATTAAAGCGCATTAGGACACTAAAGAAGGGTTTGAGTTTGAAGAACCAAAGTATGGGTAAGGGCTAGAAATTATCTCGAGGGGAAGGTGTTAGGCACCCCTCAAGATCCACTAGTGTGGTTCCCGGCCATGTTATAATTGTGACTTTACATAATCAAGTAAGCAATTAAGGGCTCAAATAGAAGGGCTTGCATGTAATATTGAAAATAAGTTGAACCTTTGAGAAAAATTAAAGAGGGCAGAATTTATGAAAACATTTAAATAATTCTAGAGAAAGCATATGAAAATCAAGTAGAAGGGAGGGGGATCCTAGGTTTATGATCAATATGGATCACGTTAATGCAATATCCAGTAATCACTCCTCAGAAGAGGGGCTATATAAGATATTAGTGAATCGGTCACCATCTCCATATCTACCCTTCCTACCCCATTAAGGTATTAAAGTGTGGAATAGTATCGTTACTTATTGCATGCTATTACCCGTCCCAATCTTATTAGTCTCGGAGGCACTGAGACTACTAATCTTAAAGGGGAGGGAGTTGAGGATTTTTAGAGTTTCGAAAGGATAAAAATCTAGGCGACGAACAATAACAGATAGCAGTTAAAGGGGTAACAAATAGAAGTTAAGGTTCATACAGGCCTCCTCACTTAGAAGAACAAATTCAGCATGACTTCAAATACTGGTTTGGTCTGAATTAAATTAAATCATAGAATAGGCTGATTCATCACATATTTCTTTGATGAGAAGTCCGAATTAACCTTGTCTAGATGTGGTTATCAAAGACTGATACAGTTAATTAACTACATATAGTTTGCCTAAGTGAGACCTATAGGCAGGACATCTGAATACGGGAGAAAGATACTGGTTTCAGAAGTACATTTATTAACAGCATAGACACAAATTATGCGCGTATTTAAACAACGTTGTTACCAGTTTTAAACTTATTAGCGAGTTGAGAGATTCAGACTGATTGATTACTCCTATAAGCATGCTTTCTAAGTGTGACCGATTTTATGAAAATGCAGAAATCCTATAGGCATGATGTCTAAACATTGATTTTATTATTTAAACATATATATCGTTTGCCTAGTGATGGATACGTATATAGAATTTAGGAAACCCTACAGACATGCTTTCTATAGGATAAGTGGAATGCAGAATCCTATGAACATGTTTTCTATATAGGATGTAGAAATGCAAAAGTTATCGATATGATATATATACAAAACTTATAGGCAAGATTTCTAAGGTGCAAAAGCGCAATATTTAAAGCAGGATTTCTATATGAAAATGCAGAACCTAAAACAGGATTTCTATATGAAAAATCTAGAAGTGCAGAACTTGACATGATTTGTAGAAGTAAATACCTAAGGAGCATGATAGCTACCCTTATGCATACAATAGGTAACCCTCCCTTTTCCACTAACTATCCCCAATAGTATTACAAATTATTACAGCTCGGAATGAATCAGAAAAGGAAAAGTAAAAATTACATCAGAAGCTCCAGCTACATCCGAACAGCCTAATTCAGACTCAAAGTCCAACAATATGAGACAAACCAACTTTCAGGATTAGATTTCCAAAAGACGTTCTCATATTTGGGGTGTGTCAGAGTTCCCAAGAGTCTCAAAGGATTCCGAGCAGTGCTTACAACCCAAAACATTGCAGAATTAAGAACATAGTACAGTGTGGAAATGCCAGCCCTCAGATGTCCAAGTTCAGAGGAAACTCAAGGTCCCAGAGCAAGGCTCATAAGAGAGGGGGGAACTTAAGAGTCTAAGAGTAAGTGTAAGTGCACAGGGGAAAGGGAGAGGCATGGCAGGCTAGTGGTCATGCCTAGCAATTGGAATGCTGGCACACCCCTAACCATCCTGTTAGCCAAACATTGAGAGTTAGGATCTATTGTGGATCAGGTTATGGCCTGGGCATTAATTAGGATACTGTCAGGCCATGACCTTAACTCAGGCACATAGAAGGGAATAGGGGTAAGGATTCATAACAGAAACAGAAGCAAAAAAAGGAAATATTTAGCACAAATTGTAGAACATGAGCAGTAAAGTAAACGAAAGTCTGAAATTGTAAAGTAAACACATAGGGGTGAAGCAAAAAACTTAAATAAAAGACATACTAGTTTCAAAGGAAAATAAGTAAGAAGACATTAGCCTTGAGGTAGCCATGTTGCAAACAAAGTAATTCCAAAAGATCTCAAGCAAAGCCAAGTGTTGATTTCAAAAGTATTGCAAGAAAGTAAGTATTTAGAAGTGTTATTGTTCGTGTGTATTTCCGTTTGTGCAAAGATAGAAGACCAGGTCTTTATATATTTTTTGAAAACCAGCAACACATAGGTAAGGACTGCACAAACATGGAAATAGCAATCAATTATTGTCAATTAAAACAACTGTAATCCTTTAATTAAGGAGTCTAGTTCAAACGGTTAGTCAGGGTAGAATAAGGAAAAGAAATCAGTTCAATAGGGCTGATTAGGGCAAAGAAACCTCATAGTGCATAAACAAGGTCAAATACATAGTGAGTAATTAAGAAAGTTGGAATAATAGTGTGTTTATAAAGTAAAATAGGGTATCAGTTCGAAAAAAATCAATCAAGAGGATCCTGGATCCAATTTTAATCACAAGGAATCCCAAATAATTAAGGAAAGAGTCATACAAATATAGAAATAATTCAAACATTGGCACAGAATCACAGAAGGAATACATGAGACTATGTATTTAAGAAAAACATCACAGGTATAGGATTCTTACACAAAAGGATCAAAACAAAATAGTCAGTGGGGTAAAAGGAGATTCAATCGAAAGAAATCAGTGACGAATCACTAGCATCATTAAAGGGATTTCAAAATCGATCACTTGGTTGGTGAAACCCTTTGAAATAGGAGCTTTTCTCATATAAAAAGCATACAGCTCAAACAAAGAAAGAGTCTAACAATGAAAGTTTCAGAGTCACAAGCAAACACGATTCAAGTTCGATTACAGGCTCATAGTGAGTCTGAAAGCCTAAGGTTCCAAAGTGAAACCCTAGTACCATTTACCCAAAGAAAACACCCAAATCTTAGGGTTTCAAATTGAGTCAGACAAAGAGGTGAGAAATCAAGGCAACTGAGAGAGGCGCAGAAGCCCCTTTCAAAGGCTTGTGAGAGGCAAACATACACAAACAAGTTTAGAAGAAAGCGAGGCTACGGGTTTTAAACAAAATAGGTAAAAGCATGCTAGCAGGAACATGAACAGAACTCAGTAAGGTGAAACAAAATCAAATAGCTCAAACTTAAACACATATAGCAAAGAATGAGGAAAAAATCTCGAGCATAATAAGAAATAAACATATGAGTATAAAACGCACATAAAGAGAGAACAAAAGAGTTAGAAAACATTTAAAGAAATGTTTTCAGAAACCCCCAAAATTGAATTTGAATAATTTTGAAAAGGAAATTTGGGGAAAATCTTAAAACGTCAAGTAAAGGCCAAGCATGTCACATATCTGAAAGAAATAGCCAAGTATAGAACCTTAGACGGCTCAAAAACAGCAAAGAAGACCCTAGAATGAGAAGGTCTTGAGGAAAGTAGGATCCTGAGTCGAAAAGACTGAGATTGCTCGAACACGCCAGAAAATGGCCAAAGAAGCCATAGATCTTACAGATCTGAGACAGATCTAAAGGGAGCCATTGAAATCGTCCTTAAAACTTTGAGTGGCTTAGGTTTAATGGTCAGTGAGAGTGAGCACAGGACATCCATGGCCAGGAATGCCATGGATTCCGGTGAAATCATGCCGGAAATAGGTGGCAATCAACTAGGGTTTCGGGGAGGGCCAAAGAGGATTTGGGAGATGAAGAGAGTTCAAAGGAGGCACATCTGATAGAGTGAACTAGGGTAATGGAGTTTAGGGAATTAAAAAAGGAAAGGCAAAATCATGGCAGTTGATCAAAATGATCAACGACCAGGATTAAAGGGGAAGCCGGGCAGGTCTAAAAACGGGTCTAGGGGTCGAGTTAAAATTGAAATTGGATGTTTTAATTTGGGTGGAATTGGAGGTCAATTTGAGGCTTATATTGAAATAATAATGGGATATGTGTTAAGTAGCCAATTTCCCATTTTTTATTTTATAAAAAATAGCTAAATTGATTTTAAAAATAAATTAAAAGCACTGAACTAATTAATGATATATAAATATTAATCTAAAAATATTGAAAATGATTTTATAATTGTAAAATGCTGCTAATCGTAAAATAGGCTATAATTTCAATTATATGCAACTTAGTTTTTAAAAATACTAAATAAATTTATAAAAATATACAAAAATTACCTTAATTATATTTTAGTGTATATATGAGAATGGAAATAAATTATTCACCAAAATGATAATTTTAGGAATAATTATTGGATTTTGTACTGCTAAAATGGACAATAAATTGATTTTAAATCTTTAAAAAATTAGGAAAAATACCATAACTATTGGGCATGCTTATATATGCATAAACATGCTATTTTGAAAGTGTTTTGAGTATAAAAATATAGGAAAAAATTGGGTATCAACAGGCCCCTTGGCGGACCAGCTCAGACATCAGCCTGACCTGCACAAGGAAAACTCAATGACAAACGAAGGATGCGGAATACAAGGAAACTGCACCTAAACTCACCACAAAGTGAATCTGGCAGACTTCCTCGAAGTTGGAGCATACTCCTGTTGATCCTGTCCCTTCGCCCTCGGGAGAGCAAGCCTCGGGCAAAGCATATCCGCTCGAAGGCATCGACAACCTAGAATCAGGTACTCTGGGGGAAATGGACTCAGACAATGCCTTCTCCTTGGAGACACTAGCCTGTTCAGCACCACTAGAAGCGGCATCGCCTTGAGGGGCGAGAAAAGAGGTCAACGAATCCTTCCCCTCCTCAAAAGAGCACTGTCTCATCCCAAGGAACTGACTGATGCCGGCAAGCGGCAAATCTAGTGCAAATAAAAAGGGAAAAATATTACCTCAAATATATGACGGTCGAGGTAAAGGCAACACGTGCACATACCTTGGTATTTCGCTCCCCACCTGAAGTGAAGCACAGCCCATCACTGATGCTCATCGCAGGACGAATAGGTCACCAACCACTAGATGAAGTCGGGCAAATCAGAAAATTTGCCCGGCGTCCATGAAGTTACTACAACAAGGTTGAAACACTATTATTTAACTAACTTCCGCTATAGGTACAACCTGAAAAAGCACCAGACGCTCAACTCACACGTATAATTCCACCCTTCGGGAAAGGACAAAAGATCCACGGGGATAATGTCGATCGTCCTTATCCGGATGAACCAACCGGCCCATTCTCAACCCCTCTCCTCTTCATCATTGACAAGAAAGGGCGGGGATGAACGACACTTCAGGGTTAGCAGGACATGGTGATGAAAGGGCTGATACAGCCGGATGAGGTGATCGAGCATGAATTCAAGATCGTCTTTCTCCGCAAAGAACCTCATCATTAGCACCACCCGCAAAAATGACAGATGTATCTACGCCAGAGTAACCTGATACTTCAAGAAAAAATCAAGTAAGACCCTATCAAGGGGGCCAAATACGAAAGGAAACAAGTATACACTCAAGAATCCGTCAGTGGAATCCTTAATATTCTCTCTTAAAGGAAGCACCTGCAGCTCTATCCCCTCACTCTATTCACACAATTCTCTCACCATCTCCAGATGCTCGCCCTTTATCAAAGATACCGTCTTTAAAAAAAATCCCTCGCCTCCCGAGCACCAGGAATAGCACTCTCCGCTCTCTCCCATGCCGTTCTCGAAGTGGTTGACATAACTATGGTAAAACTAACAGAGCAAAGCAAGAGAGAGAATATAAAGAAGTTTAGAAGGCAAGAATGATAAGCAGTCGGGCCTCTAAAGAAAGATTAAAGTGCACCAACACTTTTTGCACCTGAGGAAATGAGGAATCCTATGCCAAAGCGGGAGTGAAGCTACCTAAAAATAGTGAAGCCCTGCAAAGAAGCCGAGGTTGCCCACTTATATGCTAAGAAGAGGCAACATTTTGCCTACTCGGAGTAAGCCCCGAGGAATCTATGACATCGGTATAATCCAATGGGGTGATACCTAACCTCGATAGTATTGAAGAACCTAAGACTCGAGGAACCGTCTACATTATCTCCGAGCTCGAGATAGCTTCCCGCCTTGAGGGTAGCCACCAAGAGAAATAAGAAATTGAGAAGCTTTCCATGCCATCACTCAATGCGAGGTGGTTTCAGATTTCGTGATTACCTTTCTAAAGAGAAATAATAAACACAAGAAGCTCCAATTGCAAAAAAACCGTAAAGGTTCGAAGCGCTGCCTGAGTGTGAGCAACCCCTCAGCAAAAAATCTATCTCATGCGTATCTAAAGAAATCTATCCTCATCAAAAATCAAAGGAAGCCCTCGGTACCCGAAGTTGGCCTTCATCCAGGATATCATCCTCGAAGGCCCCGAAATTCAACACATTATCTCCATGCGATTCAAAAGGCCCAAGCAGCCCAGTCCTATCCGATCAATCCAGGATTACCCTGAGGTACAATGATGGCCTCGAAAGGGATCCATGTCGATCAGTAGAGGAGTTGAAAGAATGCTCGCACTGTGGTCAAATATCAGCAGCTAAGAAGTAAAGGGAGGCAGTCAAAGGGCCTCGAGGGGTATGAACACATGCAATTACCAGGCAAAAATCAAACAAATATATTCATGTTCATAAAAATCCATGTACAACAGCCCCCAATGGGTCATGGCATACGTTTACAAAAGCCCTCGAAGGTCCTTTACATACAATTGTGAAAGCCTATGGGATTCTACCCCTACATTGAAGGAACAGAGTGATGTACATGTGACGAAACCCGGGAGCCCAGTCCGCCCTTGAGGGTGCATCTCCGGTATCGACATCCTCGAGGGTGATCCCTTCTACCTCTACCTCTTCTAGGTGCCTAACTTAATCCCTCAATGGATTCCAATCAGAGGAGAAGGAGAAGAAGAAAAGGACGGGATGCGGAGGAGGCAGATAAAAGAGACATAGACCGCCGAAACCAAAAGTTGAAGATTCGGCAGGCCTCAATCTCGATGACCGATAGGGACACCTTATCCCTCGAGAAAGAAAGAGCCCTAAGGATGAGGTGTCACACCAGGCCCGGGTAGAAGAGTGAGCAGCAATGTGTAATCTAAACGGCTGTCTATATAAGAGGAAGATTGGTTCCTCGTCCATCAGCACCTTGGGGCAACAGCAGCAGCAAACACCAATATACCAACGACCATAGCTGGAGAACGTAATTGTGCTCAACAAAGTAATGTCCCGGCGAAGGGCCATAACTCAACTTAAGGGAACTCCTACTAATGGTCTTGAGGCCATAAGCACCAAGCATGATGTTCAAAGATAGAAGAAGATTGCAAGCAGGGATAGGCAAGCATGCCGACGAAGATACTGGGATAGGAAAAAGAACGCCAAGGCACCCCAATTATAAGGGGCAACAACACAGTCGTCGAGGCTCTAGAAAACTGATCGACGAATGCAATTATTGCATCCTTGAAAAACCAAATCGACGGTAGTACTTTTAACTTGAAGAACGGAAATGACAGAGTATTGAGCATGAGTTTATGATATATGTCATCTATCACAAAAGATTGCTCCACGATGCGAATCACCAGTGTACTGAACCAGTCTAGTAACCCCCACTGACCCAGTTTGGGACTTTTTCTATTTTTTGCTCAAGCTTTGAAGTTTTTCTTTCTTTTTGTGGTTTGTATTTTGAAACATATCTTATCAATGAAAACTGTTGTCTCTCTTGTTCTATGCAGATGTTGTTCTTAATAGTTTGATTGTGTTTGTTGATTATTGATGATTTAATACATGTTTTCACTTGCCGTTGCCCAAGTGGCCATGAGTAATTACTAAAATTAGGGATTCACATTGTATGCAACTTTTCGATGATGCCAAAAGGGGGAAGAGATATTGTGCTTTAATTTTTATTCTGAACAATGTGATATTTATAACCTAATTAAACTCGATCCTTGATGATAAGTTAAAATACTAAGTTAATTGTTGATGGTTAAGCTGAGTTCTTATAGATTTTTTGATTCATAAAAGCACAAAGTTTGTCATCATCAAAAAGGGGGAATTTGTTGGCCTAAGTTCAGGTGAAGTTTTGTAGAATGACAAATGAACTCGGTCATGAACCAGGTCCATCATGTGAGGCACAGTATTTATCAACCTAGACATGTGAGATACACATGAAGAAGATAACTCTCAATGATCAAGCAGCAATATCTCCTGAACTAATCGAAAAGTCTGCATATTCGATGAGGAAAGAAAGTCTCCTCATGGAAGAGGTCACAATCCGGACAAAAGAGAGGGTTGGAGTTTGTAATATTCAAGGACTCAACTTCGATGGAAGATCAGCAATTGAGTCTCAATCAAACTCTATTTACTAACTCATTAAATAATAGGGATTGTTCTCTTTTACAAGCATTGCACAAACACAGAAGTTAAACTAAATTCAGAGCAAAAGAGCGAGGCAATTTTGCAAAAAATTTATGTGAGATTCAAGTGTGTATTCCTGAAGCTACTTGAACAAGATAGAAGAACCAGTTCCTTTGTGTCTTTTTTTTATTCTAGTTCAATTGTAGTAGGTGTTTTAAAGTTGTACCTTTCCAGCTTTCATAGAAGCAATTGTATTAGGTACTTTAAGTATTAAAGTTAGATTTAACTTAAAGGTGTCGCAACAGTTGAGGCTGTGTGCCACACTGGGATTAGAGTTTAATCCTTAGGTTTACAAGAGTTTTGTAAATATTGTTTTGGCTCAGTGATTTTAGTGGAAGTTTGGGAAAATCCTACTGAGTAGTAGGTCGTGGTTTTTTCAACTTTTGAGCAGGTGTTTTCCACGTAAAAATCTTTATGTTCTTTATTTTTATGCACTTTTAATTTTGCAAACATAAGTGGTAGTACACCTAGAAGAACCAGGTTCTTCTAGAGAAAAGATTGGGTACCAAACAAATCACCCCTCTCTTGTGTAGTATGGAAGTTTAGAACATCAATTAGTATCAGAGCAGGTTTTCCTTGAAGAGGCTAACACCTTAGGAGAAAATCAACATGAGTGCACCACCTGGGAATTGGGAAGGGCAATCCACTGCTAGGCATCCACTTTTCAATGTTCAGTACTATTCTTGGTGGAAGAACATGATGGGAGATCACATCATAGGGGAAGACTATGAATTCTGGGACATAGTCACTGATGGTCCCCTAGCAACCACAAAGACGAATGCTGAAGGAGTTGATGCGCCAAAGACAAAAGCTGAGTGTACTGCTGAAGACCTGAGGAAGTGGGAGAAAAATACTAAGGCCAAGAAATGGCTTATATGTGGACTAGGTCCAGATGAGTACAATAGGATCCAAATCTGTACAACTGCTAAGGAGATGTGGGACACTTTGCAAGTGGCCCATGAAGGAACACCTCAAGTAAAAAAAATCAAGATGAACACTGTTGTATTCTCAATATGAGAATTTTACGATGAAGGAATGAGAAACTATTCAAGAGATGTATACTAGGTTCACTACACTGACAAATGAACTTAAGTCTCTTGGAAGGTTTATTCTTGAAGAAGACAAGGTTGAGAAAATTCTGACAAGGGTTCTACCAGTCACATGGTAAAGCAAAATCACTGCCATTTAGGAATCCAAGAATATTGCTACTCTTAGACTGGATGAACTGATTGGAAATCTTACCGCTTATGAAATGAGAAGGAAAACCATGAAGATGAATATATCCCAGAAGGCGAGAAGCTTAGCTCTCAGAATTGCTGAAGGTTCAGATCAGGAAAATGATGAGGTGGCTATGATCACTAGAGATTTCAAAAAGTACTTGATTAGAGGAAAGGGTTCTTCAAGAGGTACAACCTTGAACAAGATAAGAGTTCCTAATGAGGGTTGTTACAAGTGTGGTAAGACTGATCACATGATCAAGAACTGTCCTCAATGGGAAATTGAGTGGAAGAAAGAAAGAGTTGAACGAAGGAACATGTTCAACCAAAAAGAAACAAAGGTTCAACCAAGGCTATGGTTGTTGCTTGGGGAGAAACCTCAGATGAAGACTTAGAGGATGAAGCTGAAGAAGAACAGGCACTAATGGCCATAGGAGAATCAGATGATGAACAAGAGGTAAGTATTCTTCATCTCAAAGACAAGGTTAAATTTTTGTCTAAAGAAAAATTGGCTGGGCTATTACTAGACTTCACTAATGAGTCTGAGATAATTAATAATGAGAAGGAAGTTCTGTCTAAGGAATGTGTCATCCTAAAAGAAAAATGCAAAAGTCTATAGTCTAGTGCAAATGAGAGTGATAACACAAATGCTAAGTTGAAGAACCAAGCTCTTGAACTTGATAACAGTGTCCTAGAACTGAGGTCTGAACACTTAAAATTGAAACTAAGAACTGGAAAGAAGAAAGCTGATCACACATATCTCACTCTAGAGGAAAACCTAGGAAAGATGAAGGATGAATTGTATAACAAGGATGAACTAATTAAAATCTTAAAAGAAGATCTAGGAAAAGTGAAACATGAATTAGGCAGAACTTGCAAATGGAACAAGGCCTCTGATGCACTCTCCTGGTTGCAAGAGCATCACAGTAGAAACAAGAGAGGACTTGGATATGGGACTCAAGCAACAAAATGGGACCCTAAAAGCAAGTACCTCACACTTCTTGAAAACAAAATATGCACACATTGTGGAAAGACTGGCCATAACAAAAATGAATGTAATGCAAAAGTAAAGGCCAGTCAAAAGAACAAAGCCTTTGTTCAAGAGAAAAGTAAGCTGCTTGGATGGGCTAGAAGGAATTTAATTAACCCTTTTGCTTATAGAAAGGGACCCAAACTAGTTTGGGTTCCTAAGAATAACCCTTGATTTCCTTTTGCAGGTCCATGCGAAAGGGAGGAGCCAAATATGGTATATGGATAGTGGAAGCTCAAACACATGACTGGGGACAAGGACCAGTTCCTTTCACTTGAGGACTTAAAAGGAGGTAATGTCTCCTTTGGTAATGAAAAGAAAGTTGAGATCATTGAGGTTGGAAAAGTAGGCAAAACAGATTCTCATTCGATAGAGAATGTCTACCTGATAGATGGCTTGAAATATAGCTTAATAAGTGTGTCACAATTGTGTGATAGAGGTAAACTTGTGGCTTTTACCTCCACCAAATGCTTTGTGATTAACCTTACCACTGAAAAGATTATTTTGCAGGGAAAAAGAGTTAACAGTATTTACATTGTAGATTTGTCCATTCTTTCAGAAAATGAACTCACTTGTTTAAGTGTGTTGGTTAATGATCCCCTCATGTGGCACAAAAGACTTGGTCATGCAAGTCTAAATTAGCTTAACAAACTAGTCTCTAAGGACTTGGTGATGGGGTTACCTAATATCAAGTTCAAGAAAGATAAAGTTTGTAAGGCTTGTGCAAGGGGGAAGCAGGTAAGATCATCCTTCAAAAGCAAGAAAATGGTAAGTACCACCAAGTCATTGGAATTGGTCCATATGGATCTATGTGGTCCAATGAAAACCATGACAGAGGTGGAAAGATGTAATGGTGCTAGTTGATGATTATTCTAGATTTACCTGGGTTGTATTTCTAACCTCCAAAGATGAAGCATTTGACATGTTTTCTGCATTTGTTAGAAAAACTCAAAAACAATTAGGAAATCAACTTGCCTCCATTAGGTCTGATCGTGGAACTAAATTTGAAAATTCCAAGTTTGCTGAATTCTGTGTTGATAATGGTATAGATCATAATTTCTCTACCCATAGGACCCCTCAATGAAATGGATTAGTTTAAAGAAAGAATATAACTCTTGAGGATATGGCTAGAACCATGCTACTTTCTAGTAAATTACCTCACATCTTCTGGGCTAAGGCTGTAAACACTGCATGTTACATAATCAATAGATGTATGACCAGACCTCTAGTAGAGAAGACTTCGTATGAGTTACTTAAAGGGAGAAAACCAAACATATCCCATCTTAGGGCATTTGGTTGCAAGTGCTCTGTGCACAATAATGGAAAAGACTCCCTAGGTAAGTTTGATCCCGGAAGTGATGAGAGAGTATTCTTGGGATATTCTTCACATAGCAAAGCATATAAAGTGTTTAACAAAAGAACTTTGTGTGTAGAAGAAAGTGTACGTGTAATATTTGATGAAACTAATATCCTTTCTGAGAGACAGGAACATAAAGATGAAGCCATTAGATTGATAAAGGACTTGACTGAAGCATCAGCTTAGGTCAAAGTGGCACCAACAGAAGGAACATGTGATGAAACAGGTTCTTCCATACAGGGCAACCTGACAGGGAAACTAGTCAAAGGGGAAATAAAATAAATTCCTTAAAGGAACCTGGTCATGATCCTATTCCTCAGCAAATAGCAGAAACCTCTAGCAGAAGCCAGTTGGTTGTGAAACCTCACAAGTATCAAAGTTCTCATCCCATTGAGAACAATCTCACTTATCCAATATATGGAGTTAAAACCAGAGCACAATTAAAGAATTTGTGTACTTTTGATGCCTTTCTATCTATCATTGAACCTAAAAATGTTGTTAAAGCTTTGTAGGATACAGATTGGGTGAATGCAATGCAGAATGAACTTAATCAATTTGAAAGAAGTCAAGTTTGGCATCTAGTACCAAGACCCAAGGATAGATCAGTCATTGGTACAAAATAGGTCTTCAGGAACAAACTTGATGAAGATGGAACAGTTACAAGAAAAAAGGAAAGATTAGTAGTCCAAGGGTACAGCCAAGAGGAGGGCATAGACTATGAGAGACGTTTACCCCAGTTGCAAGACTAGAGGCAATCAGACTTCTCATAGCCTTTGCAGCACATATGGAATTTACTCTTTATCGGATGGATGTCAAAAGTGCCTTCCTAAATGGCTACCTGAAAGAAGAAGTATTTGTAAACCAACTTCCAGGGTTTGAGAGCAAGGAATGTCCTAGGCATATGTATAAGCTAGACAAGGCTCTCTATGGACTCAAGCAGGCCCCAAGAGCATGGTATGAATGACTTTCAAATTTCCTACTGGAGCATGGCTACAAGAGAGGTAAAATTGATAGTACCTTATTCTTAAGGGAAAAAGGTAAGGATCTCCTTGTTGTGCAAATTTATGTTGATAACATAATCTTTGGGGCCACCACTGATAAGCTAAGTAAGGATTTTGCAAAATTAATGGGGAGTGTGTTTGAAATGAGCATGATGGGTGAGCTTAATTTCTTCCTAGGCTTACAAATCAAACAAAGTCCAAATGGAACGATGATCCATCAGCATAAGTATACAAAAGAGCTAATCAAAAAGTTTAAAATGGAGGAATCTAAAGAAATAGACACACCCATTGCAACTGCCACTAAATTAGATGTTGATGAACCTAGTTCATCAGTTGATCAAAAGTTGTATAGGGGTATGATTGGTTCACTCTTGTATCTCACTGCTAGTAGGCCTAACATTGTTTTCAGTGTAGGGCTTTGTGCTCGTTCTCAGGCAAATCCAAAAGAGTCTCACTTGACTGCCGTTAAGAGGATATTGAGATATCTGAACGGAACCACTGACATGTGCCTTTGGTATCCTAAAGGTAGTAATTTTGATCTAGTAGGATATACTGATGCTGATAACGCAGGTTTCCTAGTGGATAAGAAGAGCACCTCGGGTATGGCACACTTCTTGGTTCATGTCTTGTGTTATGGGCTACCAAAAAGCAAAATTTTGTGGCCATATCTATTGCTGAAGCTGAGTATGTTGCTGCTGGTTCTTGTTATGCTAAATTACTATGGACCAAACAATAGTTGGTAGATTTTGGAATTGAAGTGGGATGTATTCCAATATTCTGTGATAACACTAGTGCTATAAGTATGACAAAGAACCCTGTTCATCATAAGAGGACTAAGCACATAGATGTGAGATACCATTTCTTAAGAGATAACTATGAGAAAGGATTGATTTTAATAGAATTATGTGCTACTGATAAACAAATAGCTGACATTTTCACTAAAGCACTGAGTAGAGAAAACTTTAAGAGGAACAGATTGGAATTATGGATGATTAAGATCACCTAATAGGTCCAGTTCAGAATGCACAATGAAAAAAATAAAAATAAAAATGAAAAAAAAATTGGTTAGGAGTTCTAACTATTTTGTAAATATCTAGATCAATTCTTACTCAGTTTCATACTTTAATTAGTATACTCCTGTGACATGTGTATATATATGATTCACTGGTCTCTTATAAAGTTTCTTCTATTTTGGCAATTGAGGCATGTTCAAGAGAGTTCTATATAAAGAACTTGGTTCATCAGTATGTGTGCATATGAAAAGCTCAGGTATGTTTTCTATACTCTGCACAATTAGAAATATTATTTTTCCAATCATGAGCAGAAGTCTTACATTTGTCAAATTCCCAAAAATTCTACCTGTTGAGCTTTGAACTAGTTTCGTTCCCCTAGAACTCTAAAAATAGAGATTTTTGCCTCAAATCCAGCGAAGCCTAATAATCACCAGAGATCGGAATTACAACTTGATTAGAGTTCTAATTGACCCCTGAAAAAGCTGTTGTTACTGCATTCAATTCTAATCATCTTTAAATACCCACCACACCTTTCTTCATTAGTCCATAACCATCAAAAAAACTTTACTCCAGTTCTGATCGCCCTTTTTCTCTCCAAAATTCCCAAATCCTTCAAAAAACAATCAACCATGTCTAACCCCCAAGATAATCCTGGCACTCCCCCACCAGGTTCTCCCTCAAACACATCCTCATCTACTTCTCCTATTGAAAACCCAAAATATAGGTTTCGTAGGCAAAAAAATGCTAGCTAGAAAAAAGTAGCTTCTGGAGCTTTAAGGAAAACTCTAAGTGAAAAATTGAAGACTAGTCAGAGGAAGGAAAGTCAGGCTCAAAAATTTGACTCAAGCTCTGAGTATGATGATTTTATTTCTGCCAGCGAAGGGGAAGAACATGGGTCTTCCAACACTGAAAATATTCAAGAAACCCCTGGTGAGGTAAATACGTGTTTGGTATTCTTTGATGTAGTTGAAAAGGTTGAAAATATGTTTGTATTGGTTGGTCCTATTAAAGACGTACAGGGGGTCGATTCTACTAGAAAAAGGAGGTAAAAAGAAAGGAAAATTATTGGCTATTTGTGGGAATGTTTAAGAGAGTGGCTACAACTCAAGGGGAATTAGTTCTGGGGAGGCAGCTGAAGGGCTAGTAAACTTAAGCAAGCATCAAGATGAACCTGGTGCATCTGTGAGGAAACTTTGGCAGATATTCTGAAGAAAGTTGGGGCCATTTATGATCCAAATAAGCGTAAGGCTTCCACACAAAAAGCTCCAACTGCCTCCAAGCCACCAAAGAAAAGAAAAATGTCATCCCCAAAACCTACTGTACCTTTAGTACCTAAGGGAAGAGCTACCAGGAGTATGTTCAAGCAAAGTGAAGCACAATTGCAGAAAGCTCTGGAAGAGAGCAGGAAAAAAAAGAGGGAAAAAGGAAAGGCAAAGGTTGTGGAGAGTGTTGAGGTTGCAGAAGAAGAAGAAGAGGAGGAGATGTACCTGGTCCATCAAGAATGAGGAACAACTGAAAAGGTTCCAACACCCAAACTAAAGAGTTCCAAGACTTCTTCCAAGAAGTCTTCTTCTATACCTGTACCTGCTGAATCCTCTTTAGCCAAAAGAACTAGGTCTGCTGTGAAGGGTAAACAAAAGCAAATTGTTAAAGAAGATGTAGAGTGGAGTGGTGGTGAAGAAGAGGCAGAATTTGAGAAAAATCAAGATAGGTTTGCCATCTTTGGCAGAAGGAACATTTTGAAAGGAAGGTTGTTGAAAGACCTGGATGAGCCAGGTATGAGAAGATTGATGGATACTATTACTGCATAAGGGTGGAAGGACATAGTCCTTGAGATGGATGGGAGGCTGGCTAGGAATGAGTTGATAGAGTTTATGGCCAATGCCATTGTGAAAAATGGTGTAGTCTCCAGCCTGGAGAAGGGTGTAAAAGTGGAGTTTGATGCAATCAAACTGGGTGAGATTCTGGACATACCATGTGAAGGGTATGATGACTACACAAGGCAAAGCTGGCCATGTCTGGAATCTCTCCCCACTACTCTTCAAATCACTAGGAATTTTTGTTAAGCTGCAAATGCTGAAGATGTACATGAAGCCAGATTTGTTCAGAAGAGTGAGATGAGACCTGAGCACAAGGTCTTGTTTGAATTTGTTAACAAGTGCATGCTGCCAGATAGGAGAGGAGGCATACTGCCAACTATATGGACCTGGTGCTTATGGAATGCCTTATGAGAGGAAAGCAGATAAATTGCCCTGCTTTTATTGTCAAACTACTGGACCGGGTCATTAATGGCTCCAAGGCACATGCAACTCCATATGGGTTCATACTGACCACTGTGCTGGACAGGCTAAGGGTGTCTTTGAAGAAATGGGAGATGGCATCAAGAGAGGAGCATTTTGGTATTAGGACCTTATTGGCTTGTGACTATCCTGTCAATGCACTCCAGTTGAAACCGGTTCATCTTTGAAGACACCAGTGAATAGCAAGGTTAGGGCTTTGGTTCAAGAGTGTGGAAGTAAGGATGCTGAAATTGCTAGGCTTCAAGCTCGTGTTGCTGAATTGAAAGTTGAAAGAGATGGCCTTCGAGCTGAGCTAGCAAAAGAAAAGGAGAAAAGTGAAGGAATACTTCAGAATATGCTCAGCCTTCTCCAAACTCAGCCCTGTAGTTCCTCGAAGCCTTAGGTCCTCCAGTTGTTGTCTTCTGAACCAGTCTAGTACCCCCCAATGACCCAGTTTGGGACTTTTTCTAATTTTTGCTCATCTTTGGAAGTTTTCCTTTCTTTTTGTGGTTTGTAGATGGAAACATATCTTATCAATGACAACTGTTGTCTCTCTTGTTCTATGCAGATTTTGTTCTTAATAATTTGATTGTGTTTGTTGATTATTGATGATTTAATACATGTTTTCACTTGCAGTTGCCCAAGTGTCCATGAGTAATTACTAAAATCTCGGATTCACATTGTATGCATCTATTCGATGATGCCAAAAGAGGGGAGAGATATTGTGCTTTAATTTTTATTCTGAACAATAGGATATTTATAATATAATTAAACCCGGTCCTTGATAATAAGTTAAAATGCTTAGTTAAGTGTTGATGCTTAAGCTGAGTTCTTACATATTTTTTAATTCATAAAAGCATAGAGTTTGTCATCATCAAAAAGGGGGAATTTATTGGCCGAAGTTCAGGTGAAGTTTTGAAGAATGACAAATGAACTCAGTTATGGACCAAGTCCATCATGTGAGGCACAGTATTTATCAACCTAGACATGTGAGATACACGTGAAGAAGATAACTCTCAATGATCAAGTAGCAATATCTCCCGAACTAATAAAAAAAGGTTGCATATTGGATGAGGACAGAAAGTCTCCTCACGGAAGAGGTCACAATCCGGACAAAAGAGAGGGTTGGAGTTTGTAATGTTCAAGGACTCAACTTCGATGGAAGATCAGCAATTAAGTCTCAATCAAACTCTAATTACTAACTCATTAAATAACATGGATTTTTCTCTTTTACAAGCATTGCACAAACGCAAAAGTTAAACTAAATTGAGAGCAAAAGAGCGAGGTAATTTTGCAAGCAATTTATGTGAGATTCAAGTGTGCATTCCTAAAGCTACTTGAACAAGATAGAAGAACCAGTTCCTTTGTGTCTTTCTTTTATTCCAGTTCAATTGTAGTATGTGTCTTAAAGTTGTACCTTTCCAGCTTTCATAGAAGCAATTGTATTAGGTACTTTGAATATTCAAGTTAGAGTTAACTTGAAGTTGTCGCAACAGTTGAGGATGTATGCCACACTGGTATTAGAGTTTAATCGTTATGTTTACAAGAGTTTTGTAAATGTTGTTTTGGCTTAGTGATTTTAGTAGAAGTTTGGAAAAATCCTACTGAGTAGTAGGTCGTGGTTTTTTCACTTTTTGAGCCAGGTGTTTTCCACGTAAAATCTCTATGTTCTTTATTTTTATGCACTTTTAATTCCGCAAACAGTAGTAGTAAGTACACCTAGAAAAATCAGGTTCTTCTAGAGAGAAAATTAGGTACCACACAAATCCCCCCCCCCCCCCTGTGTGGTATTAAAGTTTAGATTATCACTTAGCCCTCTCCTTCGGGGCTTGTCAAGGTCTGATTCGAGGCCGAGATAAAGATAAAGGGGGAATCCCACAAAACATGCGGTTGAGTCTGACAGGGCTGGCCTATTCATAGCCTACGCTGGGGCATCGAGTCAAGCCATCACATCTCCATATTTCGTAAATTAAATATACATGTACTTGTAACTAAGTTTTCTCTCCTATATAAAGGGTACTCGCCCTAACTTGTAAGGAATTGATGTTGCTCCATTTCTCCAACAATTCTACAAAGTGCAATAATATCTTTCTCTCTCTCTCTTCTTACTAAAACTTATTGGCTCTCACTGATACCGAGGATACCTTGATATCCTTTGCCTCTATATGTGTTCTTCATCGTACAACTTAGTTTCGGCTATAAATAGCTTCTTTAGATAATATCTCTAGCTGTTATACTACTCTCGATTGTCCCCGATAACTCGAGCTCGACCTCGAAGTCAACCTCGAAGTCCCCATCGGCCAAGCTTGCATCTGGGTAGTAGGCCCTTCTTTTCAATCATTATCTCGTTTTATCTTATGCTTCCTTGTTAAATTTCATATTATTAGCATTATCTACTCTAACAACTAGCTTAGAAATAGATCACGTATTTTTAGAGTTTCATTTCAAAAATTTAATTATCGTTAACATTTTCATGGTAAAAAATTATGATATACGCCATCATAACAGGTTGTCTTTTGGGTCGTGATAGTTGGACTCGTATAGGAATGGGTATTAGATTTTGTAAGTTTAGTCGGGTTCCGAGGAGCGAGCCCAGGGTTGACTTTTTTATTTTCTTTAAAGATTGTAATTTTATTATCCGGGATTGCTTCCATTGGTTTGTATTTATGGTATTGAGTTATTTTGGTTAGATTCGAGCTGTCCCGAAGTTGGATTGTCACGAGAAAGCCTTACTAGGGGATAGATTTGACTTGTTTGAGGTAAATATCATGCCTAACTTTGTGAAGGGAAACTACCCCTTAGTAATTGGGTTGATTGTGTTGTTTTGAGTTATGTGAAAGACGTATACATAAGGTGACGAGTGTATATACGGGCTTAGTATGGAATTTTGACCATATTAGACTCTTAGACTATGTCATGCATTTAATTAGAAACTGTAGTATCATGTTACATTTTAGATTGTTAAATTGCTCTTACGTTTTATACTTGATGTTGTTATCAAATGTTTTATCCCTTATTGTCAAACATGCTCCTATATGCTTTAATTTCCTTTGTTATCTCTCTTATTTCATGTTACCTCTTTATTTACCGAGTTATTCTTATTTTGGAGTAGTTGTTTAATGATGTAGTTTCGTGTTGAGTTATTCCATGCATTTAGATGTAGATACTATTTCATATCATCTCTTTCATTGTTAAACTTATGTTGTACATTTGAATTGAATATTTTCATTTCGTGGAAATACCTTTGCTTTAAGTTATTGAAGTTGAAGATATGAAAGCTATTATCACATTGAGGTTGAAGTTGTTGATTGTTGAGATATTTTTCCTTGCTGAGTAATTCTCGTCCACCTTGTTATTATTGAGATTCTTGTTCATATTGTGGTTGAATTGAGGGCTATATGTTGTGGAAACTTTGGTATTGTTAATTTTTGTAAAAGTTGTGGCATATGGACATTTGTGGTGCGAGTTGTTATAGTATTTTGATATGGATGTGCATGCGCTGTATAAGGATAGGGGTTAATGTGCATGTGGCGGAATAAGATAGGATCTATATGCGAGTTGCTAGTAAGGGAATTAGTTGAGTCACACCGTAACATGAGATTGGCTAAAGTGCGTATAGCTATTTCGGGAAAATATTTTCAAAAATATCTAAATGTATGACTCACATGGCGGTGCAAGAAAAGATTGTGATTGTGATTATAAAATGAGGTTACGAGGCGGTACCTCGGTTGTGATTCTTGTTGTTATCTCTTTATTTACCTCACTTGTAATTGTTCCCATTAATTTGTTGATATTTTTATCATGTGCTCCCTCCTTGTTACCTTTATTACTTTAAATTCGGTTGTTAGTTCACCTTATTTCATTGCTTTATTGTCACTAATTTCCTCATTTTCATTATTATACTATACTATACTTGTTCAGTTCTTCTTATCTTAGTAGGTGTCTTGACATGGATTCACACTACTCTACCGAGGTTATGCTTGATACTTACTGAGTACAGTTGTGATGTATTCATATTATGCTTCTGCACATTTTTGTGCAGATATAGGTACTTCGACTCAGGCTAGGCATCAATGATTGGACCAAACAGTTCAAAGATTTCAAGGTATACCTGCTCAGAGCTCGTAGGCCTCGAAAGCACCTTCTGTCCTTATCTCTTGTTATGTTTAGTCTTTATATAGACAGTGTTGTACTTGAGATTTTTTAGTATATTTCTGTAGAGCTTATGAATCCGTTCCGATGGTTTTGGTGAATTTTATTACAAATGTTGTATTTTGGAGTTATTATGAGTGCTATCGATTTAACTTTTTAACTTGGTTGTTAAATTATTTTTGAATGTCAGACTTACTTAGTGTTAGAGATTAGGTGCCACCATGATTGTCTTACATGGGATTTTGGGATTGTGATACTTTGCCATCTTTTGGCCCCTTTATATCTCATAACCTTTTTCCTTTAAACCCAACTGATAACCATAAAATATCAATAGGTCACTTTCAGCTCTCGAAGATATAGAATCTACTTGAACTAATAGAACCAAAACCTATACACTTATTGTATAGTAAATTAATAGGTCATTCGATTTTCATTTGACGTTTTATCTTTGTCAGTACGAACTATCTAACAAAACCATTAAGTAAGCAAATATTTTTTTGACTTTTAAGCGTTGTTCGATAGAGTGTATAAGAATAATGTTGAATATGGTTTATTAATAATGGTGGTATTAGTTATGCATATATTAGTAATGCTTGCATTAGTTATGCTTACGTATTTCTTATCCATTATTTGATTTGGTGTATTAAAACATTGCACAATTTCTAAAAAAATTATTTGTTTACAAAAATACCCTCATAACCAGTCCATCACTTTATCTTTTAAAAGATGCATATGATGAAGAATGTTTTTATATGAAAAAGGTTTTAAAAAATATTTGATTGGTTTACCTATATTGTATTATAGAACTTAATATTAATTTATAAAAAAGAAAATATATTAATTAATTTACTAGGGATATAATTTTATTTCTCACTCTACCCTTCGCAGACCCCACTAATAAAATATTATTGGGTATGTTATTGTTGCATTAATATAATAGTATATTTTAATCAAGCATAAATTTTAGATGATAATTTTGTCTTTAACTAAGCTAATGTATGCATTAAAACCCATTGCATTGTTAATATCATGGTTTCTTCTGCATTAGTTATGCATAGGATAATACCAAATATGGTGTATAACTAATGCTTGCATAATTAATGTATAGATTCAAAAAGTATACAAAATAAAGTATTACTAATATACAAAGCTAATCTATGCATTATTTTACCTAATGCATACTATCAAACGACCCCTAAGGCTTTCTGGACATGGAGCATCAGATTTCTAAATACCCATATCTACACTCTAAGTTGTAAGATTTCTTTTTATAAGTTTCCTTGTATTCTCTCACTTTAAAGCTGTTAGTTTTACTACAGGTGCATACTAAAACTATTTGATCTTTGTACAAGTTCACTCTTTAGATAAGGATATAACTGTAATTCTCAAAGTCTTCAAACTTTGCAACAATGGTTAAGAGGAATTAAGTTGTGTTAATGTAGACAGAGCTCCAAAATATGAAACTAAAGGTTTGTAAAATATTCTCAAAGTGTTTCTGTTCATGTGCCTTGCTCTGCGGTTCTTTCTGGTGGCATGTTGCTTTGGAATTCAATAGATTAGATACCTTTATTTTGTGATCTGGTGTCGTATTCAGTTTTGAATATTTCTTTTGGTTGAGTAGATAATTTTGTTGTTAAATCAATAACCAAGTTATTTGTAATATAGTTGCACTAACAACGACAATAACATTCCTGGTAACTGGGGATGGTTGAGTGTATACGGACCTTACCCCTAACCCAAAGGGGTAGAGAGTTTGTTTCCGCGAGGCCCTCAACTCAACAAGATGAAAATAGATAATAGAATCTGTGACAAGCACAAAAACCAGAATAACGTCACAGTACTATGAAAAAAGGGAAAAATAGTGTGGACACAACATAAACCACTAGCGGTTCAAGATATAACCCTAACAGACTAGCCCCACCCCTGGTACAAAGAAAAAAATCGCTCAACTCCCTCCTAACCTTCGACTATAATCTTGACCTCCACACACCCCCTACCAAGAGTCATGTCCTCGAAAATCCGAAGTCGAAACATGTCCTACCTGATCACCTCACCCCAATACTTCTTAGGTTGTCCTCTACCTCCTATCATACCCACCAGAGCCAACTGCCCACACCTCCTTATTAGGGCATCTTGGCTTGTCCTCCACACGTGCTCAAACTATCTAAGTCTCACTTCCCGCATCTTGTCTTCTATGGGAGTCACGCCCACCTTCTCCCGAATATCTTCATTCCTAATGTTATCCTTCCTAGTGTTCATGCACATCCATCTCAGCATCCTCATCTCTACTACTTTCATCTTCTAGATTTGAGAATTCTTGACTGGCCAACACTCAGCCCCATATAACATGGTCAGTCTGGCCACCACTCAATAGAAATTACCTTTAAGTTTCGTTGGCACATTCTTATCATACAGGACTCCAGACGCTAACCTCTATTTCATCCAACCTACCCCACCCCTATATGGTGCATGACATCCTCATCTATCTCCCCACCCCTGGATAATTGACCCAAGGTACTTGAATCTTTCTCTTTTGGGGATAACTTGTGAGTCAAGCCTCTTGTCCAAGTTTTCTTCCCCCGTCATGTCGCTAAACTTGCACTCCAGATATCCTGTCTTAGTCCTACTTAACTTGAAATCTTTGGACTCAAGGGCATGTCTCTATACCTCCAACCTTCTTTAACGCCGCCTTCTGTCTCATCAGTCAGAACTATATCATCAGCAAACAACATAAACCATGGTACGTCTCCTTGAATATGGTGTGTGAGTGCATCCATCGTTAGGGCAAATAAGAAGGGGTTGAGCGCAAATCCTTGTTGCAACCCTATAACAATCGTAAAATGCTTTGAGTCACCTCCCACACTTCTAACCCGAGTCTTAGCTCCATCATACATGTCCTTTATCACCCTAATGAAAGCTACCGATACACCTTTCACCTCCAGGTATCTCCAAAGAACCTCCCTAGGAAACTTGTCATATGCTTTCTCAAGGTCAATAAACACCACGTGCAAATCCTTCTTCCTATCCCTGCACTATTCCACCAACCTCCTAATAAGGTGGATAGCTTCCGTATTATAAGGACCCTGCATGAACCTAAATTGGTTGTTTGATAGAGACACCGCCCTCATCACCCTTCCTTCCACCACCCTCTCCCAAACATTCATGGTATAACTTAGTAACTTGATACCCCTATAGTTCTTACAATTCTAGATATCACCTTTGTTCTTGTAAAGTAGTATCATCATGATCCACCTCAATAATGTTAAATAGCACAGTCAGCCATTCCGAGCTTGCTCTACAACATACCTCCACAATTTTACCGAAATATCATTTGGTCCACATCTTTCGTTAGTACTCTTGTAATGATCCGGCCGGTCATTCTGATAGTTGTAGCCTTGTTCCTCCATTTACTACTCATTGTTTGATTTACACTTGTTATATGACTTGCCCGATTAGTTTGTTCCTATCCGGAGGGATTTCAGAATAAATTGAAACACAGTCTTAAGGTTGAAAGCTTAAGTTGATTGGGTTGAGGATGTTGACTTATATGTAAATGACTCTAGAATGGAGTTTTGATGGTTCCGTTAGATATTTTGGACTTAGGAGTATGTTCGGATTGCGATTCATAGGTTTATAGTTGAATTAGTTTTAAAATGGCAAGAATTCAAAATTTGGAAATTTTGATTGGGAGTGAACTTTTTGAATTGGAAGTTCAAAGCTCATTAGGCTTGAATCTATGTGCAATTCATGTTTTTGATGTTGTTTGAGGTGATTTGAGGGCTCGACTAAGTTAGTATGATGTTTTGGGAATTGATGTTATGTTTGGTTGAGGTTCTGTGGGGCCTCGGGTGAGTTTCGAATGGTTAACGGATCAATTTTGGACTTGGTATTATAGCTGAAGACTACTGGTTTGCTATTACTGGTTTCCTCTTATTTGTTCACGAGAAAGGTCTCGCATTCGTGAAGTGTATCGAGAGGCAGGTGAGGAGTTGTTCTTCACATTCGTGAAGAGGGTACCACGTTCGCGAAGGTTGGGTATAGGTGTCCATTGTGATCGCGAGAGGGAGCTTGTGTTCACATAGAAGGGTGAAGCAGGCTTCATGTCATGACTCAATTTCCAAACCCGGTCATGATGGCACCTCTCGTGAAGACAAGGCCAGCCAACAGAACAACGACGCCTCTTTCAAACTTATGAAACATAAATGAATAGATAAATATAACTTAATGACAATAATAATCGATATCTATAACCCAACACAGCTCGACCGGGGTATCACAAGTCACGAGCATCTAAAGAAGACTGAACACAACTACTGGGCCAATAATAATATACAAAATAAAATCTGGAATCAAAGGACGAAGTCCGGTGCCGCGAACGCCGGCGGTCACCTTGCTCAGCTATGATAACAAAACCCTCAATCAGCTCTAACCCGCTATCGGGTAACGAATACCTGGAACTGTACGCGAGGTGCAGGGATTAAAGTGAGTACTCCAACTCAATGAGTAATAAAAGTAAATAACAACTAAGCAGCAGAAATCACGTAAGGCACTCCATCATGCTATAAAGAACAGTGCAATCCTTTGAGAAATCAGTAAAACTATGAAATCCTTTAGAAAATATCTGGCTCAGTTAAAACCTCTTTTGAAAACATCTTTTTCAACAGTTAAGCAAACGAATGCGTAATCAGACAGTGCAAATCAGCACATAAGTCAACCCCTCGGGCACAACACTCCACTAACAATTAATACCAGGGTATCTGGTAAACAGTGCAAGAAGTAGCATGACTACCAATGAAATGAGAGTGCTGGATATCATGACACGTAGTACAAACAGAAACAAATGCATGACTGAAATGCAATGCATATGACCGCTGCGGCGCGCAGCTCGATCTATTTGGGTACCCGCACTCACTGTGGGGGTTCAGATTCCGGAGGGGCTCCTACAGCCCAAGCGAAATATCAATATCACACCGCTGCGGCGTGCAGTCCGATCGATCTTCACTCCAGAAATGCACATATAACACTGCTGCGACGCGCAGCCCAATCCATGCTCAGTCCAGAAATGCACATAAGCCCTTTGGGCAGCAATAAAATAGCAGTTCTCAGCTCAAAACTTCAGTAAGATATCATTTAAGTTTTCAAATCATGAAAAATGGCTGAATTTGCAAAACAGTATTAAAACTCTGGACCGAGATTAAATAATATACAAAGTAATGCGAAAATAGTGATATCAATCCCTGAAGGATTCACATAGTTGGCACGAAGCCCAAACATGGCAATCAGCCTAAATTATGATGATAACAAGTAGTTTCAGTCAAATACGATGTAAAAATCAACAACCGGGACGGATCAAGTTACAATCCCCAACGGTGCTCTACCCCACGCTCATATTCGACGTGCAAGTCACTTCAATACAGCACTATGATGTGCAAATCCGGGGTTTCAAACCCTCAGGATATCATTTACAAGTATTACTCACCTCGAACCGGCGAAATCTCAAACTCGCGATGCCTTTGCCCCTCAGCTCGGCCTCCTCGCGCGTCGAATCTAACCAAAATCAGAGCGAATACATCACACTATTCCAAGGGAACAATACTCAATCGAAAACAATCAAAATATAGCGAAAATCTCGAAACTAGCAAAACCCGAGGCTCGGGCCCACTTCTCGAAAAATTACAAAACTCACATTACTGGATTCCTCGTCTCGCCACGAGTCTATACATGTCAAATTTACCAAAATCGGAGTCCATTGGCCCTCCAAATTCCATATTTAAATCTCAAAATCTCAAGCCCTAGTTCATCAATTTTAGGCTTAATTTCATGAATTTCTAGGTTAATTTCACATAATAATCATGTATTTAACTTGAAAATAAGTAGAAATAACTCACCTTTGATGCTTGATGAAATCCCCCTTGAAATTCTCTCCAAAATCATCCAAGCCAAATGAAAGAAATGAAAGAAATAAGCCAAATCCGTGTTTAAAGAATCTGTCCGTGCTTCGTCGAGTTGTATCTTGCACTTGTGCTATATAGGTTGTACATCCTATTAAAATTTTCCATTGTCGGACACCTTATGTTTAAAAACCCATAATGTCTTGTATAAATATCAAAATGACAAACGGTTTTAAGATTTAGAAACTAGACTGGAAGATCTTTAATTTGATAGGTTGTACACCATATAACCCTTTATATATCCCGAGATATGAGCTTCTAAGGTCGGCTCCATGAAATCAGAAAAATCTGGAGAAACTGCTCCACCAGTCAACTTCAATCGATCATAACTTTCTCTACAGATATCCAAATACAATTTCTTTAGCTTTTTGAAAACTAGAAACGAAGGGCTACAACTTTCGTTTATGAATCATCTCAAAATTCCTTGTAGATCAAAAGATATAGGCCTCCGAAGTACGCTCCACGACTGCACATTTGCTGTCCAAAGACAGCTTAGCAGCAGAAATTGTAGCAGATTTTTCTTTTCTTTTGGGTCAGAATTCCATTCCATTAACCTTCCGAAATCCACCCGAGGCCCTCAGGACCTTAACCAATTATATCAATATGTCCCACAATATCATTCAAACTTGTCCCAACCTTCGGAACACCCAAAATAACATCAAAACATCAAATCATCATTGGATTCAAGCCTATGAAACTCAAGAACTTTCAAATTCCATTTTTGATCAAAAACCCAGCTAAACCACGTCCGAATGACCTCAAATTTTGCAGACAAGTCCAAAATGACATAATGAAGCTGTAGCAACTCTCAGAATTTCATTCCGACCCTCGGATCAAAATCTCACCTATCAACCGGAATTCGTCAAAATATTAACTTTGTCAATTCAAGCTTAATTCTACACCGGTCATCACAAAATATTCCGAACATGTTCCTAAGTCCCAAATTACCTAACGAAGCTATCCGAACCATAAAATTCGCATTTCGAGCCCTCTAACATATAAGTCAATATCTGGTTGACTTTTCCAACTTAAGCTTCCTTAAAAGAGACTAAGTGTCTCAAATCTTACCAAAATCATTCTGGAATGACTTCAAATTTTGCATACAAGTCACATTCGATATTACAGACTTGCCCCAACTTTTGAAATTGTATTCCGACCCCGATATCACAATTTCCACTTCCGGTCGAATTTTCTCAAAAACCTTCAAATTTCTATATTTAGCCAAATGACTTCAAAATGACCTCCGGACATCCGAATTCATTTCCGATCGCGCTCCCAACTTCAGAATCACCATACAGAGCTATTCCCAAACTCGAAATCCCAAACGGACATATATAATACTGAAATGTCTTCCAACCCAAATTTATGAAATTATATTCTTCTAAAATACTAACTTCAACAATATACGCCGAAATGTTCATAGGTTATCCATAACCAAATCCGGACATACGCCCAAGTCCGAAATTATCATACGAACCTGCTGGAACTTTCAGATCCCGATTCCGAGGTCGTTTTGCTGAAAATTCCAATCTTAGCCATTTTCTTCAACTTAAGGCTGCCGCAATAAAAAATTTCTTTCCAATTTGATTCCAATATTCCCAAAATTCAACTCTGACCATACGCACAAGTCAATATACCTGAAATGAAGCTGTTCATGACTTCCAACTGCTGAACGACGCGCTAGAGCTCAAAATGACCAACTGGGTCGTTACACTTCGTCACCAGGCCCTAAGGTATCGTGTTCATGGTTAGGTGGACGCTTTCGCGTAGGCAAAGCTCAGCAAGGCATCCCGTTCGTGAGGGGGAATTCGCATTCACGAAAGAGTATTTTTTCAGAAAGTCAAGTTTGTGCTTCATGTAAGCGAGCATCTTTCTGCATTCGAAGAAGGCACACTTGGGCTGAATTATTCAAAAATGAGGGTTTGAGTCCATAACACAAAAATTGATTTAGGAGCTCAGTGGAAGGCTATTTTTTTTTAGAGATTTTCACGTGGGTGTTTAGAGTAAGTGATTCCTACCTAGTTTTGGTTAATTCCCATGATTATGCCTTCGATTTCATCATTTAATTTGTGATTTGGGGTGGAAAATTGAGGAAAATGAAGAAAAGTTCTTAGTCCAGATTTTGAGATTTTCATCAAGATTTTAGTATCGGATTTGAGTAATTTTGGTATGGGTGGACTCGTGGTCGAATGGGCATTTGGATTTTGTGACTCCCGATTCCGGGGGCTGACTTTTGAGTTCAGTTTTTGACTTTTAATTTAGAGCTTCGTATTTTCATATGGAATTGATCTCTTTAGCTCGTATTGATTGTATATAATTATTTCTGGCTAGATTTGAGGCATTCGAAGACCGTTTCGCAAGACAAGGGTATGTTGGAGCTTGGTATGTGTGAACGACAAATTTTTGACCACACACACTCAAATTCTATACTATTTTAGGGTAAATATTTCATCTAGGTCTAGTCTTAAGATTTAAATTTTTATCTTACTTTTAATAGATTTTATTTGAGAAAAGAAAAAAACTAAAAAAACTACAAACAAAAAATGTTCACGTACTTCTAGTAAAAATTTTGTTTCTATTTGTAAAGAGAAAAAGGAAATTTACAAAAATATATGATTTATTTTAATTAGAATTATAATAAATAAGTTAACTTAGCTAGTATATTTTGGGTGTCATTTAAATTATAGTGTAAATATTTAGTTTGCTATATTATTTTAGTGAAAAAATTAGGTAGTTAGTTTTCTTATCTTTATATTTTATCTTTTAAACAAAAAAAAAAGGAAGAATATAAAAAAATCTAAAATAAAACCAAAAGATTAACTCATATCTAATCTAACTAATCACTACCTATCCTCACGTCCCAACCCCCGTATCCCCATTTCCTTCACATACACACACGATTCCCCCACTTCCCCACTTTTCTTTTCCATCAACATACACATTTTATAAATAACTCACACACTTCACAAAAAATGGGAGAAGGAAGAACAATATTTTAAAAAAGGAGAAAAACTTGAACAGAAGTAGAAAACGGAAGGAGAACAAGCGATCATTTAAAAAAAAAATCTTGGCTGTTTTTGATTACTGATTCAAGGTCCGTTGAGATCGAGTGTTGGTCCGCGTTCCTGTCTCGTTGTTGCCGGTTTCCCTGAGATTTTAGAGTCAATTTGTAGTCGATTGTACTCATTCTGATTAATACAATAACTTTACTTATCAAGGTCTATTTCATCTCTCTTTCTCATTTTGATAATCTCTATGTGATTAGGGTCATAATGAGAGCCATTAAAACTGATTGAAATTAGTAATTTAGTTTGGAATCTAACAGAAGAAAGACTAAAAAGAAGAAAAGTCAGTGGTGTTTATAAAGCTTTTTGTTTTATTAGTTTTAGAAGAAAGACTAATTAAGGAACTTCTCTTGTTCTTATCTGTTTAAAATATCATGGCATAATTTCTCATTACATCTTTCCATGTTTTATTAGTTTTAGCAATTATATTGGTTAGTTTGTATCGTGCATTTCATTGTTTCAAGAATGAAGTATTTTTTTTTTTTTGTATTTGTGTCCATGATAATATAATCCAAGTATCAATTTTTTTTTTAAGTCTGTTTTCCTTAATTTCCAGATTCTTTGAAAGGCTTGAACTTTTGAGAATTAGAAATACAGAAATACTTACAATCAATTAAATAATAAGTGGATAAATTAATTTACCATTTAAAAAAGGATATAAGCCTTTGATAGCAAAATCTAAGGTGTTCTGATATTAGTTTGAATGATAAATTCGGATTGGATGAGATTAACAAGAATTAAACAGTATCGTTGGGCTATATGTTTAGTAGCTACTTTGAATATGACAGGAGTTTTAGGCACACCCTCAATTAATTAATATTTAAATTATGTACACGTTCGCGTGACACGATTACGGTTTCTAAAATGAATATTTGTAGAAATGCTTTAGGCGCGCATTTAATCTGTTATCGCGATTGTGTATATGTTCGTATGATATAATTATGATCTTACTCAAATAAATTAAAGTACGCGATCGCACGACTTCGACCAAACAATCTTAATAATAATAAATAAAAATAAATGTCTCGAATCTGAAAAAGATAAAATAATTAAAATACTCTAAAAATATTAGAAAAGCTCTACACATGCTTTAAATATTAGCCCATGTGTTCATACCCGAACATTGGATTGATATGCTCAAATAATAAAAAGGTCATGTACGCATCCCGCATCTCGACACCTTCAAATTAAAAATAATTATGTTATAACCATATGTACGCTCCGTACCTTGGTTTAACATTTAAATTTCAAAGAAGTACCTTGTATGTGTATGCATCTTGGTGAACATAATTAATAAAATATAATAATTAATTAAGCGGTAACAGATAAGCCATAATCAATAAAATACAATAATAGCTAAAAAAAATTAATTTAAGCCTTACATTAGTCACTAAAGTGACCGTGCTAAAATAACGAGACTCGAGAGTTGCCTTACACCTTCCCTAATGTCAACAGAATTTCTTACTCACTCTTCTGTCTCGTATACCATAATTAAGAGTCAAACCTTTCTTTTGAAAGGTGATTCAAATAAAAGGTGTCTTGGAATACCAAAACTCAAATCCAAGTGGCGACTCTAAATAATAAATAATTTCTTTTTTAAAACGTCACTTTAATTGAAAAAACTCTTCTAACCCAACCTCGTAATAGGGTTGTGTGGCAAATAAGAGATGTGACAGCTATGGCGACTCTGCTGGGGATAATTAATAAGAATTCAAGCTTTGTATATTGATTTTTGTTTGGCTTTTATCACGTCCTGGATATTATTGTGTTTGGGAGTATAATGTGCTATTTGACGTTTATTTACCACTTTAATATTTATTTGAACTGTGATATAAATTGTATCCTCTCTTGCATCCCTCTGAGTCTTCTGATAGGTAGTTATGTTGTGTTTGCCTACTAGCATCACAAAATTTCTGTCTTGAGATAAAGCCAGTTAGCCTACCAGCTTCTGGTGAAGGATTTAATCACATATGTTTAGGCGGGAGAGCCGTTAGCTAGCCAGTGTTGTTCTACCACTGGTGACGGTTGACGCTCCCCGGCTTGGGTTGTCCACCGGGGTAAGCCAGGTCTAGATACCATCTCCTTTAGAATTTGAAAACTTAGAAGAACAAGCCGCAAGCAATAAATATCCCTAGTAGGATACGTTTTATTTGCATCATGTGCATTGGACATAGCGGGACTCGGTACAGGGGTCGGGCCCGTCTAGGACATGTACCAATTTTTCAGACCAACATGTTCATCTTTATGTGCTATATGTAATATTATTTGGTAGGCTTCACTCAAATGTTGACCGACTTTAGGATAGATTGATTGAATAGAGGAGAGAGAAAAGTTTTCATAAAGTACCCTTTTTTTTAATAAAATTTTGAAGTTGTTTCAAAATTATAATTTTCAAAATAGTTTTTTAAATTATTAACATAACTATACGGGTCTGATTCTCATTGGATGTGAGATACGTTAGCAATCTTCATCGGGTCCGGCCCCTAATTTTTAGAAAATTAAAAAATATTGTCTTTTAATTTCTTTTCATAAATTTAAAAAAAAATATTCTTTCTTCTTTAGAAGTCTTTCTTTAAAAAAATTCAAAATATATAAAAATAAATTTAGAAATCCAAAAAAAAGAAGATATTTCCCTTTTTAGGAACTTTCATGGTTTGAATTGTATAAGAATAAGAGTTAGTTTATTTACTTATTTTTGATATTCCCGAACTACGCAAGATCTGATTCATATTTTCACATGATACGTAGGCAACCTACATTAGGTTCGATCGAATCATTTTGTAAACAAAAAAAAGAGAATAAAGTTGTAAAAAAAAAGTGAGTGTTTATTCTAACATGCATGTTGTTATGAAATAAAAGCTAGTTAAAGGCGGTCGATTTGTTGGTTTGCAATGGTGAGTCACGCAAACAATTCAGGATTCCTCGGAAGTAAAAATATCTTCTCAACAACTGGAAGAAGCACAACTGTTGTTGATCCAAGGTCACGAAAAGACAAGTAGGCAAGTTGACGATGAAAAATAAAAAAATGAAGGCAAATGTGGGGTTGACTTTACCAGATTTGAGCAATAGGACATTGCCTCCTCGGGATGATTTGATGATGGAGAATTTGATCCTGCATTGAAATCCATAGCAGCCATTGTGAGGGCAGAAGAGAAACAAAAACATGGGTGCTAACCCAGAAATTTTCCCTATCAGACGTAGTCTCGGTAGTCGGTCTTGCTATCTTTTCTGCCTTTCGAGTTATTTCAGTGCTTCATCTGAATTTTTTTTGCTTTAATGTCTTACATTCTGATGTAAAGACTTCTATTGTTTTTTTAAATATTCAAATAAATAAAATCAATATTTCATCATCCATGAATGTCTATTTTCTTAATCTTGTCACCTTTCCTATTCTCTTTTCAGTTCTGTAAATACAGATTTTAATAACATGATATGCTTGCGGACTTCATGCCCAGATCCTAAAAGGCTGTCAGATTTCGAAATAATAAACCAAGAAGCATAATGAGTCAAGACCTGATTGAAACATTATCTTTGATTGATCGAAAGTGATTAGCCGGAGTCTGCCATGGGCAATTGTACAACAAAGAATGGCCCATGCTTACAACAAGAAAGTACGGCCCAAGAAATTTGAAATGGGGCAACTTGTCCTAAGACATATTCTCCCGCACCATGAAGAAGCTAAGGAAATATTTGCTCCAAATTGCAAAGGTTCATAAATTGTAACAATAGTATTGCCAAATGGAGCGTTGTAATTGGGAGACATCGAAGGAAATGTCCCCGAGACAACAGTCAAATCAAATACAATCAGAAGGTACTATGTTTGACTCACTACTCGGTGTTAACATTCTTTGATTGGGATGACGAAGACTTTCTTTCTCACTACCCAAATGCCATAAACCTCTTTTGCAAACCCTTTGAGTCGGTTTCCTCTCTTTGATTACCTCTTTGAAATTCAGAATTTATTATTAAAAATGAAAAAGAAAAGAAAAAAAACAACCAAAAAAATGAAAACAAAAAAAAGCAAAAGAAAACTTCAAAAAACAAAAGAAAATCCAAAACAGAGTTCACGTTTGACTTGGTTCCGAAAGGATACATAGGCAGCCTCTCTCCGAGGTTCAGTCACACCAGAATAAAAATCCAAATTCGCCCATAAACTGAAACTGGGGCGGATGTTATAATGTTCCAGTAATGGTTTTGCCTAAAAGGTTCCAAAATTGTAATCCAATCCAAATTCTTTTTAACCAAATCCTTTCAAGTCCTTCCGATCAATCGGCGAGAATGTTCAAGAATTGGAGGATATGTTACTTGGATCATATGCAACCAAATGAGAGAAATAAAATGAGAGAGTCCTATTTGTGAAAATCCTCATGGGCACTGTAGGACGATGGTGAGTAGAGAAAATAAAAATGAGAGAGTCTTGTTAGTGAAAACCCGCAAAGGGCACTATAAGACGATGGCGAGAAGAGAAATGAGAGAGATCAACTAGTGAAAACTCACAAAGGGCACTGTTGAACGAAAAGAAGATCCACACAACCATGGAATCAACACAATCATGAGCAAGGTTTCCTGCTTTTCAAGTCAAAGAATTGTGATGAGTTTCTGAGAATCGGACGGTTTATATAGATCAGGCATCCAGTCTAAGAGTCATGTCATGTTCATTGAAGTCTGCATTTACTCTAGATAAGTCCTTCTTTTCTTTCCTCGAAAAGGTACCTCTTATCTAAGTTCATTTGTCCATTTTATTGTTTTTTTTTTCAATCCCTTTCGGTATAACTTTGTTCCAAAAATAAGGCAAAGAAAAGATGACAAGACCGATTTACAAGGTTCTCATTTGAAGCAAGCTGATATATTCAAAAGGCGCCCAGCCTCGACAAGGATATCAAGTCAACCCCGACTGGCCATGATTCGCCGATGCTTTTAAATGGAAGACTTTGAAAAAGGTCAAAAGCTAAATTCTCACAAAGGGAACATAAAGTTGAAAAAGGCTAAGTACCTTCATGGCAATTTTTGGAAAAGCTAAAGGTTCTCCAGAGTCAGAAATGCAATTGGTATTTAGAAAATAATCAGTTGCAGTTGAAATCACTAAAGAAGATGAGCCGAGATCAAGAGATTGAAATAATCAAGGCCACAAACCGACCATCATTTTAAAACTAACGAATCTTTCTTTATTTAAGACAGGAATAGAACAATTTTAGAAAACAGTTCATGAAAAGACAAACAACACCTACTGAAGTTCTCAAATCCTTATTTTTTTTTATTTTTTTTTCAATATACATGTAACTATTTTATATTTAATTTCATTATAAGGAACCAATACCATATCTTGAATGCAGGGTACTACACCCCCTGTCTGCATTACTTTCTACCTACATAGGGTACGATATTCCCTAGTAGAATCTTAGAGAGCCAAGAGCCTAATTTTATTGCTAATATAGGGTACGACATTCCCTAGTAGAATCATTTTCTGCCTACATAGGGTATGATATTCCCTAGTAGAATCTTAGAGTGCCAACAACCTCATCTTATTGCCAACACAGGGTACTACATTCCCTGGTTGCATTTTTTATTACCAACACTGGGTACTACATCCCATGGCTACATTATTTTCTGCCAACATAGGGTACGCCATCCCCTAATTGCATTTCAGAGTGCCACGAGCCTCATTTTATTGTCGACACAGGGTACTACATCCCCTAGTTGCATTTTTATTTTCTACATAAGGTACGACATCCCCTAGTTGCATTTTAGAGTGCCACGAGCCTTATCTTATTGCCAGCACAGGGTATTACATCCCCTGGTTGCACTTCTTGTTGCAAATATAGGGTACCACATTCCCTAGTAGCATCCCCGAGTGCCACGAGCATCATTTTATTGCAAACACAGGGTACTATATCCCCTGACTGCATTAATTTCTGCCAGCCTAGGGTACGACATCCCCTAGTAGCATCCCAAAGTGCCATGAGCCTCATTTTATTACCAACACAGGGTACTATATCCCCTTGCTGTATTATTTTCTACGTAGGGTACGACATTCCCTAGTAGCATTTCAGAGTGCCATGAGCCTCATTTTATTGCCAACACAGGGCACTACATCCCCTGGCTACATTATTTTCTACATAGGGCACGACATTCCCTAGTAGCATTTCAGAGTGACACGAGCCTCTTCTTATTGCCAACATAGGGTACTACATCCCCTGGTTGCACTTGTTGTTGCAACCATACGGTACAACATTCCCTAGTAGCATCCTAGAGTGCCACAAGCCTCATCTTATTGCCAACATAGGGTACTATATGTTGATACCCAATTTTTTTCTATGTATTTTTATACTCAAAATACTTTTAAAATAGCATGGTATATGCATATATAAGTATTCCCAAGAGTTTTGGTATTTTCCCTAATTTTTGAAGATTTTTTAGAATCAAGTTATTGTCTATTTTAATAGTGTAAACTCCCAATAATTATTCCCAAATTGTCATTTTTGTGAACCATTTATTCTCTACCCTTATATTTGTACCAAATATAATTAAGGTGATTTTTGTATATTTTTATAAATTTATTTGATATTTTTCAAGCTAAATTGTTTAAAATTATAATTATAGCCTATGTTATAATTAACCGCATTTTATAATTATAAAATTGCTCCAGATATTTTTAAATTAATTTTTATATTATTATCAATTAGTACTTTGTTTTCAATTTGTTTTAAAATTATTTTTAACTATTTAAATTAATTAAAAAGAGGAAAAATAGCTATTTAAAAGCTATCCCATTTCCATTTCAATTTTAATCACATTTGATCCCAATTTTTTAACCTCAATTAAGCCCAATTAGGCCACCCAATTACATTGTAACCCAATCCCTTTACCCGTTTGTCCAATCCGCCCGTTTTCGTCTTTTAATCATGGCCGTTGATCATTTTGATCAACGACCCTCATCCATTCCTTCCTTTTTTAATTCCTAATGATTTAACCTAACCCTCACTTCCCTCAAATTAGTCGCCCCAAATCCCCTCTCCTCTCAAACGCTCTCTAAACCCTAACAGCCCACTTTCGCCTCCGATCAAAATACACCGACGTCCATGGCTTCTCAGGCCATAGACGGCCTATATTCTCTCCCCTTTCACCCCAAGCCATGATTGTTCGAGCTTTCAAAGGCTCAACCTTCAACAGACCTGTTCAGGTCCTCCACTCGCCAAAACTTTCCTCGACCTAGACCAAATTTCGACCGAAGACCTCCTAGGCAGTATACCGCCATAGCCGAGCTGATTGACCAATTATATGAAAAACTCAAAGCAGCCGGTTACGTTTAACCTATCCCAGCCATAACTCCAGAAAATCCTTCCCAATGGACCAATCCCAACAAAACCTGCGCATACCATTCCGGAATGAAAGGTCGTACCATCGACGAGTTTCGCTCGTTGAAAGACAAGATTCAGACTTTGATTGATAACAATGTCATTATAGCAAAGGAGCTCGCTCCCAATGTCCACAACAACCCTCTGCCTGACCACAAGGGTGGGGGCATCCATATGATCGAGATTGAGGATGATTGGGACTCCAAGGGATCAATCGGGTTGATAGTTGAAGGAGATGAACCTAGAAAGCCAGCAGTTACCCTCAATCCCATTGTTGTTCAGATCCAGCCCTCTGAGGGCGATGTGGTAAATGTGCCTGTACCACTCGAGTTTGAAGTGCCTCCTACAAAGGTGCCAAAACCAATCGAAGTTGAGTTTGGCATCCCAAAAGCACCTGCATCGTTTGAAGTTACTGTGTTACCTTCTAGGAGGCCTATTCCGGTTTCCATGACAGATGTGTCCCCGTTCAAGTCGAACGCCATACCTTGGGATTACACAGCTGAGGCTAGAGGGAAAAGGAAAGCACATACTGGAGAAGCAATCGCCGCGCAGGGCATGACCAGGACAGGCAGGGTATACACTCCAGAACCTTTAGCTAAGTCCAGCAAGCAAGCCGCTGGACGGGCTATTGAAACTGGACCCGATGACCTTTGGAAAAAGATACAGGCCAAAGAATGCTCAGTCGTTGAGCAAATGAGCAAAAAACCAGCGCAGATTTCCATCTTGGCTCTTCTGCAAAGCTCTGAGGCACATAAAAACACCTTAATGAAAATATTGAGTGAAGCTTATATTCCCAGCAACATAACAGGAGGCAAAATGGCGAATATAGTGGGGAAGGTACCGGAAAGCCATAAGACCACATTCCACGAGGATGAGTTACCACCAGAAGGGCTTAGTCACAACAAGGCGTTGCACATCATTATGCAATACGAAGATTATTTCATCACCAGGATCTTGGTTGACGGGGGATCCAGCCTTAACATTTGCCCGCTAATAACCCTCAGGACATTGGGTAAAGGACTGCATGAGATCAAAGACAAAGCTATCAGTGTTAAAGCTTTTGATGGATCTCAAAGATCCACCATCGGAAAAATTAGCATGTGCCTACAAATGGGACCCACCTGGTTCGATGTGGACTTCCAAGTTATAGACGTACCAGCATCCTACAACTTATTGCTGGGGCGACCCTGGATTCACGCCGCTGGGGCTATGGCGTCAACCCTGCATCAAGCTGTAAAGTTCGAATGGAATCATCAGGATGTGATCATTCATGGCGACGGTAGCAACCCTATATACAATCGCCAAACCATCCCGATGATCGGAGGTAGAAGGAAAATAGGTGGAGAAACATACCATCACATCGAGCGAGTCAACGCCATAGACAAAGACAAGTGGTGGGATAACAAAATTGAGAGCATTCTAAATTGGAGCGGGTATGATCCCGGAAAGGGACTTGGCAAGAATCTCCAGGGCATCACCAAGCCCATCAAGTTGAAGAAGCATGGTACCACTTTCGACTTGGGGTGTGAATACACTTGGGAGGAGTTTAATCATTGGTCGCCACCGTGGCGCAATCCCTACTATCCATTGGAACACCCCATACCTCAGCTGGAGTAGACCTTTCAGCCGGCTGACGTTATATATGGATCAGAGGAAGACGAGGCACTGGCCACAATGAAGAACCTGTTTCTATAGGATGATATGGATTGTTGTGTTATCTTCGAGGAGGAGGGGGAAGAAGGCCCTTCCATTCAAGCTGTGAACCAAGGGGAACGCCTTACCAATTGGTCAGTTAGGACCACCGGTGATTGGAGAGCTTCGGGGTAGCAAGGCTAAACGACGCACTATGCATCGCATTTTACTTTTAGTTGACTTTACATTTCCGCATTGTCTTTATTTCTGAAAAGAGCTCCGATGTTTCGAACAGTTATGAATTTAATCAAAAGCATTTTCCAAGTTCGCTCTTATTACTTTTCTCTATCATTTATTTTATTTTTACACAACATTACTATTACATATCTTGATGATGAACCAACGACTGTGACTTGCAACGAGGCAATGTAACAAACAGACATAGATTCAGAAGAGGATGAAATACCAGAAGAGGTTGTCAGGGAGGTCGAGAATTTTTAGAACAGGCCTAAGTCTAATTTGGACGAAACTGAGGTTGTTAATTTGGGAGACGCAGAGAACATTAAGGAAACACGTATCAGCGTGCACCTGTCGCCATCAGAAAAGAAAGAGTACACAGAGTTCCTAAAAGAGTATGAGGACATCTTTGCATGGTCTTATGATGACATGACAGGTCTCAGCACATCCATTGTGGCTCACAAGTTA
>MU754133.1:145354-161599 GCA_026770625.1 Nicotiana glauca
GTTCGAGAAGAATGGGCAACCAAGAATTCCAAGATACTCCCTTATCTACATCATATACAGGAGTTGAGGAAGAGATTCGGAAAGATGGAATTCCAGCACGTCCCCAGAATACAGAATGAGTTCACCGATGCCCTAGCCACTTTATCGTCTATGATCCAGCATCCAGATACAAACTTTATTGATCCCATCCAGGTCAAGATTCACGACCAACCAGCTTACTGTGCTCACGTCGAGGAAGAAGCCGATGGGAAACCTTGGTTCCATGATATCAGAGAATACTTGACAACAAGAGAATACCCAGATCTTGCCAATGCTACTCAGAAGCGCACGCTCCGGAGGCTATCCAACAATTTTATTCACAGCGGAGGAATCCTGTATAGGAGGACTGCCGATCTGGGTTTACTAAGGTGTGTCGATGCAAGGGAAGTAACCAAACTATTGGAGGAAGTGCAAGCAGGGACCTGCGGACCGCACATGAATGGTTTTGTTTTAGCCAAGAAGATACTTCGAGCAGGATATTTTTGGATGAGTATGGAAACGGACTGCATCCAGTATGTCCGAAGGTGCCATCACTATCAGATACATGCAGATATGATAAAAGTATCTCCAAACGAGCTAACTGCAACAAGCTCACCATGGCCGTTTGCCGCATGGGGAATGGATGTTATTGGACCAATCGAGCCTGCCGCATCAAAAGGGCACAGGTTCATCTTAGTGGCAATTGATTACTTTACCAAATGGGTTGAAGCAGCATCATACAAAGCAGTGACCAAGAAAGTTGTAACAGATTTCGTCCACGACTGTATTGTTTGTTGGTTCGGAATTTCGGAATCAGTCATCACTGACAATGGTTCCAAACTCAACAGCGACCTGATGAAAGCAATGTCTTAGACTTTCAAGATCAAACATAAGAACTCTACAGCTTACAGACCACAGATGAATGGAGTTATAGAAGCAGCCAATAAGAACATCAAGAATATACTAAGAAAGATGATTGAAAGGCACAAGCAGTGGCACAAGAAATTGTCGTTCGCCTTATTGGGTTATCGTAACACAGTCCGCATATCAATCGAAGCCACTCCCTACATGCTTGTTTATGGTACAAAGGCAGTCATTCCCGTCGAAGTAGAAATTCCCTCCTTAAGAATCATACAAGAAGCAGAGTTAGATGATGCAGAATGGGTACAAATTGCTACGAGCAATTAGCCCTTATAGATGGAAAGAGAATGAATGAAGTTTGCCATGGTCAATTATATCAGAACAGAATGTCCAGAGTCTTCAACAAGAGAGTTAAGCCAAGGAAGTTCACGCCAGGGCAGCTGCTTTGAAGAAAATATTTCCGCATCAAGATAAAGCCAAGGGAAAATTCTCTCCTAATTGGCAGGGTCCATACACGGTTCACCGGTTCTAACTGGAGGAGCCCTTATTCTTGCAGAAATGGACGGAGAAGTCTGGCCGAAGCCAATCAACTCAGACGCAGTAAAGAGATACTACATTTGATCACATGTTTTTCTTCATGATGTAATTTGAACTACGTCTGACCTGATTCCCGTTTAAGAGGGGATACGTAGGCAGCCCTATGGGTTTGGTCACATTGTAATAAAAATTCCATTTTCCACCGCTATTGGAACTGGGGCAGAATTTTGAGGAGGACCCTTAAAATTTCGAAGTCAGTCGTCAGTTCTCTCATCAGCACCAACCCAGTAAATTGGGGCAGAATTTTAAGGGGGATCCTCAAAATTCTGGAATCAATATGTGTCCAGTCATTCAACACATCCGTCAGCAGCGCCTGCCTAGCAAACTGGGGCAATTTTGAGGAGGACCCTCAAAATTCCGGGACAAGCGAGGTTGCCATGTCTTGAACCACGTTGCAGTTGTTGGTTCATCCAAAATAAAATCATTTTGCAAAATATATACTTGCACTATATTTACTGAATCATGCATAGATATCACTTGCATTGCCGTCATTTAGCAACGCTACCCCAATGATACGTGACGTCAAAAGTCAGGGGATACGAACTAACCTTTCCCCTCTACAGAACTCACAATTTTTCTTTGAATGCAGACACCCCATGTCCCAAAATTATTGAGTACATTCACACACTCGTACTCTTCAGGATTGAAGAACAATCGCTCATTCGCAAAGTTACTATCTACACCTAACATCCCCAGCAACCACGATATCACAATCAGCTGTCAGCTAAGAAAATCTCGTTACTATTTATTCTTTATATTTTCTGCATTTTGCATAAGGCTATTTTCTGCCTTCCGAGGTTAAGCTCTACCTCCATTCTGCATGAGGCTACTTTTCTGCCTTCCGAGGTTAAGCTCTACCTCCATTCTGCATGAGGCTCCTTATCTGCCTTCCGAGGTTAAGCACTACCTCCATTCTGCACAAGGCTAATTATCTGCCTTTCGAGACTAAGATCTGTCTCCATCTGCGTTGCATAAGGCTACTTTGATGCCTTCCGAGGTTAAGCACTACCTCCATCCTGCATAAGGCTACTTATCTGCCTTTCGAGACTAAGCTCTGTCTCCATCCGCATTGCATAAGGCTATCTTCTGCCTTCCGAGGTTAAGCTCTACCTCTATCCTGCATAAGGCTACCTATCTACCTTCCGAGACTAAGCATTGTCTCCATCCTGCATGGTAGAAATATCGCCACTTTTATTTTTCAAATGGCTGAAATATCGCCACCTGCATTTTAAATTCTCACTCTGGCTGAAAGATCGCCACCCTTGTATTCATTTGGCTGAAAGATTGCCACCTTTTCATGGGCTGAAAGATCGCCAACCTATTCAAAGGTGTCATAGTTCAGAGGCACCATCTGCATAGCCCGAGAACGTCATTTCATGGCCTGCGAATCTTTACTTTATGCTCTTCATGGCCTGGGACATCATAGTCTGAGGACGTCATCCTAACCGTCCAAAGGCAGCATTCATGGTCCAAACGGGAACTTGCATCATGTTTAAATTATGCACAATATACACTGCATCACTCATTTACAGATACACCGGCTAGCAAACAGCCGTCTCAGTGGGAGCGCTCCCGCTCCAGTTCTCCGCAACCTGTTCGACTTCGTAACTTTTCTCAAACTAGACCATCGCGTCCATTTTCCTAATCCCCATCATTGGTTCCTGAACTACATATGGCCTGATTCCTGTAAAACCAGGGATATGTAGGCAGCTCATAAACCAGAGCGCGGTCAAATTCCTTTGCTATCGCCGATTTCGTTCAAAATTGGCCATCTTATCTTTACCCGGCAACTCTTTCATCTTCCTCGGGTAAATGGTGGCAGCTGTTGATACCCAATTTTTCTCTATGTATTTTTATACTCAAAATACTTTTAAAATAGTATGTATATGCATATATAAGTATCCCCAAGAGTTTTGGTATTTTTCCTAATTTTTGAAGATTTTTTAAAATCAAGTTATTGTCTATTTTAACAGTGTAAAACCCCAATAATTAGTCCCAAATTGTCATTTTTGTGAACCATTTATTCTCCACCCTTATATTTGCACCAAATATAATTAAGGTGATTTTTGCATATTTTTATAAATTTATTTGATATTTTTCAAGCTAAATTGTTCAAATTTGCAATTATAGCCTATGTTATAATTAACCACATTTTATAATTATAAAATTACTCCAGATATTTTTAAATTAATGTCTATATATTATCAATCAGTACTGTATTTTCAATTTTTAAAAAAATTATTTTTAACTATTTTAATTAATTAAAAAGAGGAAAATAGCTATTTAAAAGCTAGCCCATTTCCATTTCAATTTTAACCACATTTGATCCCAATTTTTTAACCTCAATTCAGCCCAATTAGGTGACCCAATTACATTGTAACCCAATCCCTTTACCCGTTTGTCCAACCCGCCCGTTTTCGTCTTTTAATCCTGGCCGTTGATCATTTTGATCAACGGCCCTCATCCATTCCTTCCTTTTTTAATTCCTAATGACTTAACCTAACCCTCACTTCCCTCAAACCAGCCGCCCCAAATCCCCTCTCCTCTCAAACGCTCTCTAAACCCTAATAGCCCACTTTCGTCTCCGATCAAAATAAACCGGCATCCATGGCTTCTCAGGCCATGGACGACCTATATTCTCTCCCCTTTCACCCCAAGTCATGATTGTTCGAGATTTCAAAGGCTCAACCTTCAACAGACCTGTTCAGGTCCTCCGCCGACCTGAGCTCCCCTGGCTTCTCTGGCTCCGTTCCGGTGTGTTCGAGCTCTGAAAAACTTAGCCATGGTTCAAATTTGTTCAGAGACCAGACCATTCCAGGCCTTCTCATCTCTATGGTTTCTGAGAAACCCTAAAAGTCTTGATTCAAGGTTTTCTTTCCTTATCTTCTTAGATCTGTAGCAGATCTATGCTCTATTCGGCTTTTTTTTTTTAACGATTTTCCCTAATTTTCCCTTTTAAAATTAGTGTGTTCTAATTAGGGTTTTCAAAATCCTAAAACGATTCTTCTTCTTCTTCTTTCTTTATGTGAATCTGTGTGTTCATGCCATGTTTGAGAGGGTTTTTGTTTGATTCTTAATATGCACGTCTCTCTGCCTTTGTTCTATTACTACTTCTACTGATTTTTCTATAAGCATGTTTATACGCCTATCTTGCCTACTGAAAGTGTTTACTTTTATTGAATCTATTTGGGTTATCGAACTTGCTTCTTTCACTGTTTCCTAAACTCCTATGGCATCGCTTCTCTGAACTGGTTTGAGTTTTAGTTTTCCTAAAATTTGTTCTTTACAAGCTTTCACTCTACTGCTTTTGATTGCTACATGTGTCTGTGATTCTTGCAAGCTTTTGGTTCTAGGGTTCTACCCTAGAAACCCTAGGCTCTCAAACTCATGCTGAGTTCATAGACTAAATTGGAAACCTTCTTTTCTTTTGCTTATGATTCAAAAACTGTTTATGCCGATTTCTTCTCCTTTGCTTGATGTTAGCATGCTTATATACGAGGGTTTTTCTTCTGAACTGATTCTATTAGCTTGTGATTGATTTCAATCCCCTTTTACTGAGGCTTAATTGATTTGCTACTAATTTTTACAACTCAGCCTTTTCCCTATTTTCTTGACTAAGTTCATTCAAGGTTTTGAATTTCTAACTGTTTGATTATTTAATTTCCTTATTCTTTCAAAAAAATGTGTACTATAGTTTCCGACCTTAAATAGATTATGTGTCCACTTGCCCTTTATTATGTTACTCTGAAAGGTTTTCCCTTCCTTAATTACCACTCCCGTTTGAAATCAAATCCCTTTGACTAAGGGAGATTTTATTTGATTGACTGAGATTTTATTTCCTTGCCTTGTTGTCTACTCATTTTTGCACTATAAAAGCTCACAGCACACACGAGTTTTTACGGACGGACACACACACACACAAAAGTTTCAAAAACAGCTTTACACAATCACTCGAACATAATTCTCACAAATTCTTTCTGCACCTTTGCAATACACTACTACTTTCTACTCTTTACTCTTTACTCTCTACTACTACTACTACTCTCTATTTTCTCTACTACTGCTGAGCACTCTGCTCCTTTCTCTCCTGCTGTCTGAATCACCTGGAGTTCCTCTGAACTCCCAAGTACTTGTTGAAGTTCCTTGAGTTTGTTCCTGTTGACTGCCTGGTTGTTTGTTTGCTGTTGCTATTCTGCTGTTCTAAAACTTGCAACTGGTATGTTTTCCTAGTTAACTAACACCCTCTTTGTTATGTGTTCACTCCTCCTCTTCTACACTTCTTTTCCTGTGTGTTTAGTTATGCTTTCCTGCATTATGTGATTACATTCAAGCATGCTATGCCTTTTTCTCTATGTTTTCAATTTGTTATGCTTTTAATCCCTTCCCCTATTCCCTTTGTATGTGAGTATTGTCCTGAATCATGGCCGCACTTTGAATTGATGTCTGTGATCCAGAGTTAGACTCCCCCGAGTCTTTACTCAATTGCTTTCGCATTCCCTCTCCCATTTATGTGTTGAGCCCTAATTGGGGTCTGGTGATGTCCTAATCACCATTCAGACCTGAGTTTGACTCTCTAAGAGTCTGCTCTTATTTGTTTGAATCTAAGCAAGGGGTCAGGGGTGTGCCAGTCTATACCATGGTTGGGTATGACCACCTCCTGCTGTAGTTCCTCCCTCACTTTGCACTTACTCCTAGTTCTTAAGTTCTACCCCCATTGGTAAGCCATGCTTAGGGACCTTGGAGTTCCCTTTGAACTTGGATGCCTGAGGCCTGGTAATTCCACACTTACATTATTCTGTTACAATATTCACTCTTCAGAGTGTAAGCATTGCCTGGGCTCTTGAAGCTCATCGGAGCTTTGAAACACTCTGATTAAGAGAAGGCCTTGGAATCTGGAATCCGGATTTGGTGAAACACATGTTATTGGATATTGAGATTGCATTAGGCAGTTTGGACCTAGCTGTAGACTGTGATTTTTTTTTTTTACTTTGTTTCTTCTGGTTCTGTAATAATTCTGTATAAAAGAACTCGAGGGTATATTAGTAAAGGGTATGTGAGGGGTTTATATTTGCTTGCATATGTTAAAGGGTAGATACCATGCCTATAGGATCAATCTTTTTGTTTAATTACTTAGATACCATGCTCATAGGATTCATGTTGCAGTTTAATCACCTAGATATCATTCCTATAGGGTTTTAATGTTCGAACTCGACCACTTAGATATCATGCCTACAGGCTTAATACTTTAAAACATCTAGAGATCATGTCTATAGGCTTTGCATTCTTTTTCATTCAAGCATATAGAAATCATGCCTATAGCAATGCATAAAAGATAGGCAAACAGTAGGGTAATCTAATACTCGCCTTTCTTAAACACTTAAAAATAGTAATGAGTCAATAAAACCAAAGTAGATATCGTTTCTATAAGATCTCAAGTTCGCCTAAAGTTACATAAGTAGTAATATGACAATTATTTTCAACGTTTTCAATAAAATTAGTCCAAACCTGCCTGCAACTTTCTAAACTTGCGTTTCTGTCTCTAAAATCATTTTTCCAACTCTCTGTCTGAACTTTTATTCATGAAGTTACTTTCAAAATAGTTTTCAAACTCCAGCACTTTACTTTTGAAAACTCTACTGTACGTTTCCTTAAATAGTTTTTTCGATTTTCGAAACCTTTCTGAACTTCTACAATTTCCCAAGCTTCTGCTTTTCCAAACTTTTCTGCATTAGTCCCTTAATCAATAACTCGTTAAAATACTCTAATTCCTAAAAATTGGATACGAGTTGCCTAATGAAGACCTTTTATCTAATTCTATATGTTAAATTGGTCCGTCCGCCGCTTACGTTTTAATTTTAAGACCAAACCAGTATGTGTAAGGCATCCTAAACTAAGTGTTATCTGACTTACGGGGTTTTATGTGAGCCTTGCATGTTTGTTTGTCAATCCCCTTACTTGTTATTTGTTTTGGTTGTCGAAACTAGTATTTTGTCCTTTAAACCCCATATATGCCTCTACCCATTTCTTTCCTTTAGGATTAGAAGTCCTAATACCCCGGGACTAATAGGTTGGGACGGGTACTAGCATGCAATAAGTAAACGAGANTAGCATCCCAAAGTGCCACGAGCCTCATCTTATTGCCAACACAGGGTACTACATCCCCTGGTTGCACTTCTTATTGCGAACATATCAGGATACCCTCACTCTTGCTGACCTGGTGGAGGAATTTCCTATCAATTGACCAAATCAATGAATGGAAAGAGAGGGTCACCAAGGCTAGCAAAAAAACTGGAATATCTGGAATATAGTCTGCTGGAATTGGAAAGAAAAGTGAGGAAGAGAGTCACCGACTGTCAAAACGCTGAGGGACGCGAAGGAGAATGCCTGGCAAAGGCATTTTTACTGGAAAATTTGTGTGAACTGGAGGATTTGATCAACGAGAACATTCAACATAGGGAAGGTCCGTCTAGGACCAAGTAGTTAGGAGTCTTTCCTTTGCTTTTATGTAATATGGCCAATGGCCATTAGTGACATTTTATTTTCCTCAATTTTAGTGTCGTTTTGGGATTCGTCTTATTTTTATCAATAAAATGAGGCATTTAGCTTTATAAGTTCTCCAAATCAACTTGTTGCTAGGCCTACCTCGGGCACAACGAGGCTCCTAAATTAGGATACAATTTATATTCTTGCACTATGTGTTTAAATATTGCAATGTTTTTCTCCTCATGATCCACACTAACTTGTTACATTTTTGTTTTTACTTTTTATTTCATTCCCCTCCCCTAAAGGTTAGTTCGTGCACTTTGGCACCATCATCCTACTCCACAAGATCCAAGGTCCCTCCACCTCCTCCTCTTCTGAGTCCTATCAGAAAAAAGAACAGAAGAAAAATGGAAGATTTGAACAACTATGCCGAAAGGGTAGAGGTTCCTTAGGGTATTCAGGTTTCCAAAGAAAGTGCCGCTCACCTCGAGCAGAAGTTATTGAAGTTTCAGGAAGAATTGGACCAAGTTTGAAACTTGGAAAACTTGTCATTTTCCCTTGCTACTCAANTCTCCTTTTTTATTTATTGATGTTTTCTTAAATTAATGTTTTCTTCAACTAAGCTTTCTCTTTTTCAAAATCACTTGTGTCTTTCTTCTTTCAAAATTTTCAACTTGTTTATACTTCCTATGTGCAAATTGTGCTTGTTTATTCCTGCTCTTCTTAAAGTCACAATTAAGCACGGTCGGGAACCACACTAGTGGATCTTGAGGGGTGCCTAACACCTTCCCCTCGAGATAATCTCAAGCCCTTACCCGANTTTTATGTAATATGGCCAATGGCCATTAGTGACATTTTATTTTCCTCAATTTTAGTGTCGTTTTGGGATTCGTCTTATTTTTATCAATAAAATGAGGCATTTAGCTTTATAAGTTCTCCAAATCAACTTGTTGCTAGGCCTACCTCGGGCACAACGAGGCTCCTAAATTAGGATACAATTTATATTCTTGCACTATGTGTTTAAATATTGCAATGTTTTTCTCCTCATGATCCACACTAACTTGTTACATTTTTGTTTTTACTTTTTATTTCATTCCCCTCCCCTAAAGGTTAGTTCGTGCACTTTGGCACCATCATCCTACTCCACAAGATCCAAGGTCCCTCCACCTCCTCCTCTTCTGAGTCCTATCAGAAAAAAGAACAGAAGAAAAATGGAAGATTTGAACAACTATGCCGAAAGGGTAGAGGTTCCTTAGGGTATTCAGGTTTCCAAAGAAAGTGCCGCTCACCTCGAGCAGAAGTTATTGAAGTTTCAGGAAGAATTGGACCAAGTTTGAAACTTGGAAAACTTGTCATTTTCCCTTGCTACTCAAGATGTCAACTTTCCCAATGCTCAAAATCCCACAACTCCACAAAACATCCCGAAACCACAGAAACAACCCACTCCCCATCAACACTGCAACACATGCCGCACTTCAGACAACACCTTACTGCTCATCCATGAACTGCTAAACTCCACAAACGATCATCTACACAACACCCCCATCTACGTGGAAACCATGCCACATTATACCCAACCTATTTGAAGCACACTAGAATCTGATGACAAGGATTCTATCATCCAAAACTTGGCTGCAGAACTCAAGAAGCTGCCTAGCAGAGTTCAGGGTTTCGAAGGAAGAAAAGGGATTGAGGGACTAAATTACGAGAACTTTTGTATTCAGCCAGATGTCAAACTGCCTGAGGAGTACAAATCTCCCAAGTTCGAGATGTTTGACGGCATAGGAGATCCCAGAGTTCACTTGAGGACCTACTGCGACAAGCTGGTCGGAGTAGGAAAGGACGAAAAGATTCGCACGAAGCTCTTTATGAGAAGTCTGAAAAGAGATGCTCTGTCTTGGTACATTAGCCAAGACCCAAAGAAGTGGACAAATTGGGTAAGTATGGTGTCTGATTTCATAGACAGGTTCAGATTCAACATGGAGAATGCACCAGATGTATTCTACATCCAGAATTTAAAGAAGAAGCCTACAGAGACATTCCGCGAGTATGCTACTCGTTAGAGATCAGAGGCGGCTAAGGTCAGACCGGCCTTAGAAGAAGAACAGATGAATAATTTTTTCATCCAAGCTCAAGACCCACAATATTATGAGAGGTTGATGCTGATTGAGGGCCAGAAGTTTTCCGACATCATTAAGCTAGGGGAAAGGATAGAGGAAGGTATTAAAAGTGGTATGGTCACTAACTTTGAAGCATTACAGGCTACGAACAAGGCCCTGCAGTCTGGTGGTGCATCCAAGAAAAGGTATGTGATGCCGTGGTTGTTGCATAGAGAACAAAATCCCCAATAAAATACCAAAACTACCCAATATCTCCTCTCATATATCAACCTACCCCAAATTACCAAGCACCCTCACCCTCTTACTAAGCTCCACCGCCTACTTACCAATCATCTCCACCTCCCACGTATCAGCCCACTTCACCAAGATATTCCCAACCCGCACCCGTCTACCAAGCCTATAATGCTCAGCCCTCTCACTATCAATCACCTCCCACTCGCCAAAACTTCCCTAGACCTCGACCAAATTTCGACCACAGACCTCCCAAACAGTACACTGCCATTGCCGAACCTATCGACCATCTGTATGAAAGGCTCAAAGCTGCTGGTTACATTACTTCTATCGCTGCCATAACTCCCAAAAATCCCTCCCAATGTGTCAACCCAAACAAAACCTATGCATACCATTCCGACATGAAGGGGCATGCCATTGATAAATGCCTCTCTTTGAAGGATAAGATCCAAGATTTGATTGATAACAAGATTATTGTGGCTGAGGAGCCGGCTCCGAACGTCCGTAACAACCCCCTGCCTAACCAAAAAGGGACAGGCATTGACATGATAGAGATAGAAGATGATTGGGACCCCGAAGGATCGATGTGATTGATTATTGAAGGGGACGAGCCAAAGAAACCAACGGTCACACTTAATTCAATTGTCGTCCAGATCCAGCCCTCTGGAGACGCTGAAGTGAACATGTCCATAGCACTTGTGTTCGAAGAACCATCTTCTACAAAAGCACCAAGACCGATTGAGGTCGAGTTTGGATCCCCAAAGGCACCTGTCCCATTTGAAGTTGATGTGTTACCTCCTAAAGCAAGGGTACCCATTCTCGTAGCAATGCCAGCCATAACACCATTCCATACGAAAGCCATCCCCTGGGATTACACAGCCAAGGCAAGGGGAAAATGGAAAACAAAATCTGGAGAAGAAATTGCATCACATGGTATGACCAGAACCGACAGGGTTTATTCTCCAGAACCTCTAGCTGAGTCCAGTAAGCAAGACTCCGGATGACCGACCGTCACCGAAACTGGGCCTGATGATCTTTAGAGGAAGATACAAGCAAAGGAGTACTCGGTCAATGATCAATTGAACAATATGCCAACCCATATCTCCATCTTAGCTCTACTACAAAGCTCTGTCGCACATAAGAATGCCTTATTGAAAGTACTGAGTGAGGCATATATTCCCAGCAATATAATTGGAGGAGAAATGGCGAACATGGTAGGGCAAGTATTGGAGATTCATAAAATCACTTTCCACAAAGATGAGCTGCCACCAGAAGGGCTAAGCCACAACAAAGCATTGCACATCACCGTGCAATGTGAAGATTATTTCATCACCAGGATTCTGATTGAAGGAAGGTCCAACCTCAATATATGTTTATTGGTGACTCTCAGAACATTGGGAAGTAGCCTCCATGAGATCAAGGATGGGGCTATTAATATCAAATCTTTTGATGGATCCCAAAGGTCCATATTGGGGAAATCAGTTTGTGTCTACAAATGGGACAGACTTGGTTCGACGTTGTTTTTTAGGTGATAGACATCCCAGCACCTTACAACTTGCTATTGGGGCAACCCTGGATTCATGCCGCTGGAGCTGTAGGATCAACCCTACATCAGGCAGTGATGTTTGAGTGGAATCACTAAGAGGTAATTATTCATGGCGATGATAGCAATCCCATATACAGTCGCCAGACCATCCCGGCGATCGGAGGAAGAAGGAAGATAGGCGGAGAAACATACCGCCACATAGAGCGATAAATTGTGGGACAACAATATTGAAAACATACTGAATTTGTGTGGATACGAGCCTAGCAAGGGACTCGGCAAGAATATCCAAGGTATCGCCAAGCCTATCAAGCTGAAGAAATATGGTACCACCTTCGGTTTGGGATACGAGTATACATGGAAGGAGTTCAATGAATGGTCGCCACCATGGCGTGGACCTTATTACCCACTAGAGCATCCGATACCTCGCTTGGAGCAAACTTTTCAGCCAGTTGATATCATATATGGATCGGAAGAAGAGGAAGCACTGGCAGTAATGAAGAATTTGTTTCTAATATGGACTGTTGTGTCATTTTAGAGGAGGAAGGGGAGGAAGGCCCTTCTATACAAGCTATGAGCCGAGGAGCACGCCTCAACAATTGGTCCGTCAGAACCACCAGAGCCCGAAAAGCTTTGGGGTAGCAAGGATGAACAAAGCACCATGCATTATCTTTCACTTTTTTGCTAGTTGACTTTCTTTCACATTTTCTTTAAAATAAGAGCTCCAATGTTCAAAATAATTATGAACTTATCAAAGCATTTCAGTTTCTTATAAATCTTGCTCTTATTACTTTTATTGTTCACTTTATTTACACAATATTACTATTATTATCCTGACGAACCGACGATTATGACTTGTAACGAGACAACGCAATGAACGAATATAGACTCAGAAGAAGATGAAATACCAGAAGAGGTCCTTAAAGAGGTTGAGGACTTTGAGAATAGACCTAAGTCTAAGTTGGACGAAACTGAGATTGTCAACTTGGGAGATACAGAGAATGTCAAAGAAATGCGTATTGGTATTCATCTGTAACCATAAGAAAAGAAATAGTACACGAAATTTCTAAGGGAATATGAGGGCATATTCGCCTGGTCATATGATGATATGACCGGTATCAGCACATCTATTGTAGCTCATAAACTGCCAACTGATCCGACATGCCCTACGGTAAAGCAGAATCTCAGAAAGTTCAAAATCGACATGAGTTTGAAAATCAAGGAAGAAGTCACCAAGAAAGTCAAAGCCAAGGTTCTCAGGGTAGTAGAGTATCCAATATGGTTAGCCAATATTGTGCCAGTACCGAAGAAGGACGGGAAGGTTAGAGTCTGTGTCAACGACCGGGATCTCAACCGGGCCAGTCCGAAAGACGACTTCCCCTTGCAAAACATACACATTCTAATTGACAACTGCGCCAAGTATGAACTGCAGTCATTCGTCGATTGTTTTGCTGGGTATCATCAGATATGGATGGATGAGGAAGAAGCTGAGAAAATGGCATTCATTACGCTGTGTGGGATGTATTGTTACAAGATGATGTCATTTGGGATAAAGAATGCGTGGGCCACCTATATGAGGGACATGACTACTATTTTCCATGACATGATACACAAAGAGATCTAGGTGCATGTAGACGATGTCATCATAAAATCCAAGAAAGCCACTGACCATATGGAATATCTGAGGAAATTCTTCAACAGACTGAGAAGGTACAACCTGAAATTGAATCCCTCCAAGTATGCATTTGAGGTCCCTGTCGGAAAACTACTTGGGTTCATTAGAAGTCGACGAGGAATAGAACTGGATCCATCAAAGGTTAATGCCATTCAAGAATTGCCATCACCGAAAAAACAAGAAGGACGTGATGAGTTTCCTAGGGAGACTCAACTACATCAGTCGGTTCATAGCTCAGTCCACTGTCATATATGAGCCGATCTTCAAGATGTTGAAAAAGGATGCCGCTACCAAGTGGACTGATGATTGTCAGAAAGCCTTTGACAGAATCAAGGAATACCTGTCAACACTGCCAGTTCTGGTTCTGCCCGAACCAGGTAGACCTCTATTGCTCTACCTTGCAGTGTTGGATGGAGCATTCGGTTGTGTTCTGGGACAACGTGACGAAATGGGAAGAAAGGAGCAGGCCATCTACTATCTTAGCAAGAAGTCCACCCCGTACGAGGCACGGTGTTCTCTATTAGAGCGCACCTATTGTGCTCTGACTTGGGTAGCTCAGAAGTTGAGGCACTATTTCTATGCCTATACCAATTATCTCATATCAATAATGGATCCGCTGAAGTATATCTTTTAGAAGCCCATGCCCACGGGCAAGCTAGCCAAGTGGAAAATCCTGCTGAGCAAATTCGACAATCTCTACATAACTCAGAAGGCAATCAAAGGACAAGCATTGACAGATCATCTCGCCGAGAACCCCATGGATGGATAATACAAGCCTCTAAAGACGTATTTTCCTGGCGAAGAGGTGTCTTTCCTGGGAGAGGATATTGCAAAATCCTTTGATGGTTGGAGAATGTTTTTCGACAGAGTAGCAAACATCAAAGGCGTTGGCATAGGAGCAGTCCTAGTATCAAAAACCGGCCAGCATTATCCAGTGTCTGCAAATCTCAGATTCCCATTCACCAACAACATGGCCGAGTACGAAGCCTGGATCTTAGGGATCAAGCTGGCCATCGACATGAACATTCAAGAATTGCCAATGATCGGAGATTCAAACCTGGTTATACATCAGGTATGAGAAGAATGGGCAACCAAGAATTCCAAGATACGCCTTTATTTGCATCATGTACAAGAGTTAAGGAAGAGATTCACAAAGACAGAGTTTCAGCATATCCTCAGGGTCCAGAATGAGTTTGTCGATGCATTGGCTACCCTATCATCAATGATTCAGCATCCAGCTAAGAACTTCATAGATCCTATTCCGATAATTCACGATCAACCAGCTTATTATGCTCATGTCGAGAAAGAAACAGACGAAAAACCGTGGTTCTATGACATCAAGGAGTATTTGACAATAGGAGAGTATCCAGAACTTGCAAATGCCACTCAGAAGCGCACACTTCGAAGGTTATCCAATCACTTTTTTCACAGTGGAGGAATCATATATAGGAGGAATCCTGATTTAGGACTGCTAAGGTGTGTCAAAGCAAAGGAAGCGTCCAGGTTACTAGAAGAGGTTCATGCAGGGACCTGCGGTCCACATATGAATGGTTTTTTCTTCGAAAAGAAGATACTCTGAGCTGGTTATTTTTGGATGACTATGGAAATGGACTGCATCCAGTATGTCCGAAAGTGCCATCACTGTCAGATGCAGACATGAGGTATCGCCAAACGAGTTTATTGCAACAAGCTCGTCGTGGCCATTCGCAGCTTGGGGAATGGATATCATTGGACATATCGAACTTTTTGCATCAAACGGGCACATGTTCATTCTAGTGGCAATTTATTTCACCAAATGGGTCAAAGCAGTATCTTACAAAGCAGTGACTAAGAAAGTCGTGGATGACTTTGTTCGCAACCGTATCGTTTGTCGGTTCGAAATTCCGGAGTCAATCATCACTGATAATGGTTCCAATCTCAATAGTGATTTGATGAAAACCATGTGTGAATCCTTTAAGATCAAACACAAGAATTCTACAGCCTACAAACCTCAGATGAATGGAGCTGTAGAAGCCGCAAACAAGAATATCAAGAAGATAGTGATGAAAATGATAGAAAATCATAAACAGTGGCATGAAAAGCTATCATTTTATTTATTAGGATACCGTACCATAGTTCGCACATCAACTGGGGCAACTCCCTATATGCTGGTCTATGGTACAGAGGTAGTCATTCCCGCCGACGTAGAAATTCCCTCGTTGAGAATCATACAGGAAGCAGAACTTGACAATACAAAATGGATAAAAATTGCTACGAGTAGTTAGCTCTTATAGATGGGAAAAGAAATAATGTAGTTTGCCACGGTCAGTTGTATCAAAAGTGAATATCCAGAGCCTTCAACAAAAGAGTCAAGCCAAGACGATTCACACCGGGGCAGCTTGTGTTAAAGAAGATTTTTCTACACCAAGATGAAGCCAAAGGAAAATTCTCTCCCAACTGGCAAGGTTCGTACATGGTTCACTGATTTCTAACAGGAGGAGCCCTTATACTTGCAGAAATGGACGGAGAAGTCTGGCCAAAGCCGATCAATTAAGATGCAGTGAAGCAACACTATGTGTAGCCATTTATGATTCCTTTATGATATAATTTGAACTACATCTATCCTGATTTCCGTTTAGGAGGGGATACGTGTGAGCACGTGATTTTTGCTCTCACGACGATTACTCCTAAAATTATAAAATAAAATAGTTTTGATATCACATTTGAATCGATTGTGT
>MU754144.1:0-26889 GCA_026770625.1 Nicotiana glauca
TCTTTGTGTAACGATCCCGCCGGTCGTTTCGAGAGTTACAGCCTCGTTCCCCCATTTCCTTCTTCTTTTGTGTTCTTCAGCTAAATTATCATATACCAGGTTAGTTGGTTTGGGTTCTGAATAGTTTCGGAGTGAATTGAGACACCTAGTCTCTTAATTGTAAGCTTAAGTTGGAAAAGTTGACCGGAAGTTGACTTAGGTATAAACAACCTCGGATTTGAATTTTTATGTTTCTGTTAGCTCCATCAGGTGATTTTGGACTTAGGAGCGTGTCCGGAATGTGATTTGGAGGCACGTGGTAGAGTTAGGCTTGAATTGGTAAAGTCTATTCTTGCAATTTTGACCGGCAGTGGAAATTTTGATATCGGGGTCGGATTGGATTTCCGAAAATTGGAGTAGGTTCGTGTTGTCATTTCTGACTTGTGTGCAAAATTTGAGGTCATTCGGACATGATTTGGTGGGTTTCGGCATCATTTGTGGAGTTCGGAAGTTTAGAAGTTCTTAGGCTTGAATCCGGGAGTAATTCGGTATTTTGATGTTGTTTTGAGTGATTCGAAGGTTCGACTAAGTTCGTATGAGGTTTTGGGACGTGCTGGTATGTCAGGTTGTGGTCCCGGGGACCTCAAGGTGGTTTTGGTAGTTATCGGATTATTTTGAGTTGAAGAAGTGCAGCTGAAGATGATGGTTCTGGTGTTTCCACACCAGCGGTAGGGAACCCGCAAGTGCGAGCCGCAAAAGCGAAGTGGGTGTCGCAGATGCAGCCAAGGAGGAGCTGGGCAAGATCCGCAGGTGCGAAGATATTCCCGCACCTGCGAGGTCCGCAAATGCAGGCAGCTGGGCGCAGGTGCATTGGGAGGCCGCAGGTGCAATGGATTCCCGCACCTGCGCTGGACGCAGATGCGGTCTTGGAGCCGCAGGAGCGGAGGCTCAGATTTTAAGTGAAATCTACACCTGCGATAGAATTTTCGCAGGTGCGGCGTTGCAGAAGCGACCTGTGGACTGCAGGTGCGGTATTGCTGGGCAGAAAAGCACCAGCCCGAGGTTGTCTTTCATTTTCAATTTTGGACTTGAGGAACTCAGGAGAGAGGCGATTTTTGAAGGCTTTCAAGAAGCAACATTGGGGTAAGTGATTCTAAATGGTATAAATTTCGTGAATCTGTGACTTTAGTCATCATCTAATTAGGGATTTGAGCTAGAAATTTGAGGGTTTAGGTCTTGAGAATTGGAGAGTAACTTTGGAGAATTGAGTGACCAAAAGAGGTCGGATTATGATAAATTTGGTATGGTTAGACTGGTCAGTGAATGGGCTTTCAGGTTTTGTAACTTTTGTCATATTCCGAGACGTGGGCCCGGGGGCCGGGTTTGAGACGATTTCTGATTTTGGTTAAAATTTGGTATTTTCTCATGGAATTGGTTCCTTTAGCGTATATTGATCCTATTATATTGCTTGTGTCTAGATTCTGGATGTTTGGATGCCGATTTGAGAGGCAAAGGCGTCGGGGAGTAGGATTTTGTCTTGGTTTGGGTTAAGTAACGCTTCCAATCTTAGTTCTGATAGTTTGAAACCCCAAACTATATGTTATGTTATTAGTATTGAGGTGACGTCCATGCCAAGTGATGGGCGTGCGGACGTGCACCGTGAGAACTGTGACTTAGGTGATTCCATGGCACCATTTTGGTGACTCTATCCCGTTTATATCCATGCTTTCAGCATGTGATAAAGTAGTTGACACTAAATTGGGTGTTACAACGAAGCTTGGATGGGGTAATGTTGCTTGAACCCTGGGGCAAACTGTTGCTTACCCTCTTGATATCATCCGTGGAACAATGCAGATGTGCGCCGTGAAGAATAATGTTGCTTCAATTGTTACTGGAAGGCAACTCTAAAGTATAATGGTATTGTCGATGCATTCAACAAAACTATTCAGAGTCCATAAAAATAAATATAATTATATATATAGTTGTAATATATGTAAAATTTATTTATAATGTGATTTTCCTTTGAGCTGGGGGTCTTTTAGAAATAACATCTCTACCTTTATTAGGTAGGGGTAAGGCCTGCGTATCTTTTATCTTCTCCGGATATCACTTGTGAAATTTTACTCGGCTTGTTGTTGTTGTTGTTGTTGTCACGTATAATGTGATTTGTGCATAGATAAGGTGGTTTCCTAAAAAAAAATATTACTTGAAGAATAACAAAAGATCATCGTACAATTACTACGCATACATACAGATAACACATATATATACACGTTAGTGCGTGAGTGTGATGAAAGAGAACACACGGACAGAGTTTCCTCAATACAATACTTGTTCCAAATAGCTAATTGACATTTAATAATGAAATTACCATTAACACTATTTACTATCCAAATACCATAAATCATATAAGAATAATAACATTTATAGTCACTGTAAACACATAATATCGCTACTTTAGGACAAGTTATATAGTTTTGTTACTTCGTATAACGATCCAGCCGGTTGTTTCAAAAGTTACAGCCCCATTCCCTTATGTCTTGCTTTTTTTGTGTTCTTCAGCTAAATTATGATATACCGGATTAGTTGGTTCGGGTTCAGAGTAGTCTCTTAATAAAAAGCTTAAGTTGTAAAAGTTGACCGGAAGTTGACTTAGGAATAAAAGACCTCGGATTTAAATTTTGGTGCTTCTGTTAGCGCTGTTAGCTGATTTTGGACTTAGGAGCGCGTCCGGAATGTGATTTGGAGGCCCGTGGTAGAATTAGGCTTGAGTTGACGAAAGTTAGAATTTTGGCGATTTTGGCCCGAAGTGAAAATTTTGATATCGCGGTCAGATTGGATTTTCGGAAGTTGGAGTAGGTTCGTGGTGTCATTTCTGACCTGTGTGAAAATTTGAGGTCATTCGGACATGGTTTGGTAGGTTTCGGCATCGTTTGTTGAATTCAAAAGTTTAGAAGTTCTTAGGCTTGAATCCGGGAGTAATTCAGTATTTTTATGTTGTTTTGAGTAATTCGAAGGTTCGACTAAGTTTGAATAAGGTTTTGTGACGCGTTGGTATATTTGATTGTGGTCCCGAGGGCCTCATGGTAATTTTGGGTAGTTATCAAATTGTTTTGAGTTGAAGAACTGTAGCTGAAGCTGTTGGTTCTGGTGTTTCCACACCGGCAGTAGGGAGCCCGCAAGTGCGAGCCCGTATAAGCGAAGGAGGTGTCGCAGATCCGGCCAAGGAGGAGCTGGGAAAGATCCGCAGGTGCGATGGATTCCCGCATCTACGATGGATGCAGATGCGGTCTTGGAGCCACAGGGAGGTTGGGATTTTAAGTGAAATCCACACCTACGATAGGATTTCCACAGGTGCGACGTCGCAGAAGCGACCTGTGGACCATATGTGTTATTGTTGGGCAGAAAAGCACTAGCCCGAGGTTTTGTCTTTCATTTTCAATTTTGGACTTGAGGAACTCGGGAGAGAGGCGATTTTTTGAAGGTTTTCAAGGAGCAACGTTGGGTTAAGTGATTCTAACCCATAATGGTATAAATTTCGTGAATCCATGGCTTTATCCATCATCTATTTGGGATTTGAGCTAGAAACTTGGGGGTTTAGCGCTTGAGAATTGGAGAGTGAACTTTGGGAATTTGCAGGGCGGATTTACCATGATTGAAACGGTACCGCTTTACCAATTTTTTTTATTAAGTATATATAATTGAGACTATGCAAAATAAACAATTAGATACAAATAAAATAAAATGCACCACTTCATCACAATGAGCTAGTTGGTTTGCTGGTCTAGTGCCCAAAATATGCGCAACTAGTCTGTGGTTCCAATTCCAGCAACTGCATTCCCATCCTTTTACACTTCTGAGCAATAAAATAGTAGTTAGTCCTTTTTTCCAAAAGTAGTAGCATTCCGATTTTGTATAGGACAAAGAGACATTAAACTCTCATTTTTTTTCCAAAAACAGTAACACTTCAATTTTCTAACCAAAAGCAGTAACAATTTTGATTTTTTATTGGACAAACTACAAAGAGAAACTAAACTCTCTCGTTCTCCCCCTTTGGGTAGGAAAAGGATAATTATAAACAATATAAAATCTGTTGGAGTTTACTTATTTCATACCCTGATTTTGAAAAGCCTATTCAATTACATTGGAACTTGTTTCTTCCATTGGAGTTAAATAGTATAAAATTCTCTGGAGATTAATTACATTGGAACTTGCCAAAATTTTCTAGTTGCAATCACAAGTGAGTTCTCTTGGAGTTGCTTGCTTGAACCCAGCTGACTCTTTTTCCAATTTTGACATTGAAAAGATATTGAGATTAGCTGAGTTATATCCTGATGATTTTGATAAATATTCTATGGTCGACCTTCGATTTCAGCTTCAGAATTACGTTGTTGATGTCACGACCCATTTTCTAAACAAGTCGAGACCGGCACTCTATCACTAAACATGATCGAGCGAACCATCTCTGCTTATTCAATCTAATATAGCTCCATACTTTATATGAAACAAAGCAATACTCTAACCAAATACTCTTGATTAATTCAAATATTTAAATAAATTAACTCTAAAACTTTATTCATAGTTACTACTGAATTATTGCTAAGTTATTATAAAATAACATATGAATCTCAACCCAATGACTATGTCTATGAAGCCTCTACTGATAAACTGACGCACTGCTCAAGACATGAGATTTCCTAGCCAGTTCTCTAAATAAACAAAGAAATAGCTAAATAAAAATGACTCTAAGGAATACTCCACAAACAAAAGCGGAGCTCACCAATAGCACTGGAAGGGAAGGAAGTCCTAACTCGTAGCCTGCTCGCCTGCAAATCCGGTTCCTACGTTGTACCGAAGACCAACGTAGGTTCCCAAAAGAGAACGTCAGTACCATCCATTATACTCAGTGAGTCTCAACAATAGGGGGCGAAACTTTAATAACATATACATTATGAGAAAATGTTCTAAATGTATGTAAAACATAAAGCTTATAAGAATAATTCTAAATAATTGCATAATAGCAGTTTATGAATATTCTAAAAGAAATTCTTTTCTTTTTCTTTATAAAAAAATACTTCACTTTATACTTTGGAAGTTCCAACTATCCTGACTTAATGCTGTCTCAGTCACCGTGTGATCGGCACGGGTTCGATCCCAACCTGATCGAATAGGCCCAATCCACGAGGTGCTACTCGCTTCATGGTTCTCAACGCTCATGTATCATAGCTTAGCATAGCTAAGTAAATCCTCAGCAATGAGACCCTCGGCTCGTGTGTTCCCTACATTGGCACAAGTAGTTTTAGGAAGTCAACACCTAGGTCGGGACCCTTGGCCTGGACGATGACCCCTTCTCAAAATAAAGGATACTCCCAAAAATCTTTTCTTTCTAAAACATCTTCTTGTGACTTTTCAAATCTAGATCTTTTCTTTATATAACATCATGTACATGCTCATGCTGGTATCCTTAAATGTAAAGTATGGTATAAGAATGAAATAAACATGTAAAGATATTCCTAAAGATTCTTGCTTCTTCATAAATTTTCAACAAGAAAATAACATATAAGAATAACACAAAAATCTGAAAATTTATGCACGTATATCATAATAAACCATCTAAACTTTTGCTAGAACAATTCTAAGTTAATAGGTACTCACTCGCTCTAATTTAAATAAAGATAACCTCTTTTAAGCAATTCATCAAACACCTTATATACGTGCTTTTGTGAGTTAAACCACTTTAGTAAAGGGTTATATCAACTCACCTCAAAACTTCTCGAGCTAATGCGCAGACCCCAGTCTAATTTATACCCGTCAAATAATTGATTCTACAACAACCTGTGCATTTGGATTAATTTTAAAGTTTCATACCTAAACATGGGATTTATTGTTGATACAGAGGAAGAAGGAAATTAACTATTCTATTCTTACCTAATACTACTTTAGAATAATTGACAATAGAGAATTTTATATACTTGAATTCAAGAATTAATGGTTTGTAATGAATCCTAGGATTTTCCATTGCCTGCGTGAGTAAGTAACTCGGTTTTGTGGCTCCCTGTTTCGTAAGCAACAGAGTTAGCGTTCTGTTCTCTTTTTTTTTCGTTCAGGCCTTTGCGTTATTATAATAGAGGGGACGGTGCCTAACCACTTATTCCATCAAATTTAAACAATACAAACCCAACATATAATGGTTTGTCCTTTTGCCTTTTACGTGAATGGCGGTGTTGTTTTCCAACAGCCCATTTTATGGGCTTTAGGCCCCTTTTCCTTTTTTTTTAAAATTTTAACTTAACTAATAATTAATGATACCCACGTTTAATAATTAAAAATATTAAAATTATTAATATTTTCTTTTATATATATATATATATATATATATATATATCACAATAGGCAAGATAAAAATAATAAAAATAGTAATAATTTAGTTCTATAGTTAGCGTGTCTCGAAACTTTTATAAATTTAAACAGCGTTACAATCTTCCCTCCTTAAAAACATTCGTCTTCGAATGTTGCTAGAGCCTTATTCTTAAGCTAACAATCATACCTTAGGTCCTTGAACCTCTTAAGTTTTCTTAGCACTACTCATTCTTCCAAGGGACTCAAAATTTTTGCTAACTCCCTAAATTTTCAAAAATTCCGGCAGAGTTTCCCTTGTAAATTGGACTATCCAAAAAAATATCCCTGTCACAAATACCAGACTACATCAACAACAAACAAATATACCATAATAGGCCATTCATAGGCACCATACGCATCTCATAAATTAATTACTCACACTCCGGCAAGGAGGTACCACAATAACTAACAAGAATCTAAAGCACAACAACTTTAGCACAAGAAAATCACTTCAATGACTTAAATATACTACGGCATAACTAAATTACTACAACAACTAAATATAATCTAGGAAGGATAGAAACACTTGCTAACTTGTATTTAATAAATGAAATATAAATGTCAAACCAAACTTAGGTTCACATACCTTTTTCCTCAAATAAATATGGATATTTCTTTCTCATATCTTCCTCGACCTCCCATGTAGCCTCTTTTGAATCATGATTACTCCACAAAACTTTTACCGATGCTAAATCTTTTGTTCTCAACTTTCTTACTTGCCTATCGAGAATTTCTATAGGTACCTCTTCATAAGTCAAGCCTTCTTTAATTTCTATAGTATCGGCAGGTATTATATGCGACTCATCATGAATGTACTTTCTAAGCATAGACACATGAAAGACAGGATGAACAGAGGACAACTCAACGGGTAGCGCTAGCTTATAAGCCACGTTTCCTTTCTTTTCTAGAATTTCATAAGGTCCGATAAATCTAGGGCTAAGTTTCCCTTTCTTACCAAACCTCATAACTCCTTTCATTGGTGAAACTTTCAAAAACACCTTATCACCAACCATGAACTCTAACTCACGATGCCTCTTGTCAGAATAAGACTTTTGACGACTCTGAGCCGCTTTAAGTCTTTCTCTAATTAGCTGAACTTTCTCCAAGGCCTCACAAACAAACTCTAGACCAATCAACGACACCTCTGCTGGTTCAAACCAACCCACTGGAGACCTACATCTCCGCCCATACAACGCCTCATAAGGAGCCATACCAATTCTGGCCTGATAGCTGTTATTGTAAGCAAATTCTATAAGTGGCAAGTGATCATCCCAGTTACCTCCAAAATCTATAACACACGCACGCAGCATATCTTCGAGAGTCTGAATGGTCCTTTCTGCCTGGCCATTGGTCTGTGGATGGAAAGCGGTGCTTAAATTGACCTTTGTACCTAATCTTTTCTAAAATGCCTGCCAAAAACGCGCTATGAACTGAGGGCCTTTGTTCGATATAATTGAAACTGGAGTACCATGCAATCAGACTATTTCTTTGATGTACAACTGCGCATACTGATCTGCGGAATCTGTCATCTTTACTGGTAGGAAATGCGCTGACTTTGTCAGTCGGTCTACAATAACCCAAATTGAATCATGTTTACGGTACGTGCAAGGTAGACCTACTACGAAATCCATATTAATCATCTCCCACTTCCACTGTGGTATTTCTGTCTTGATCTAGGCCACCAGGCCTCTGATGCTCGGCTTTGACTTGCTGGCAATTTAAACATTTAGCCACATGATCTGCTACTTGTTTCTTCATGCCTTTCCACCAATACAACTCTTTCAAATCTAGATACATTTTGGTAGCACCTGGGTGGATAGATTACCTCGAACTGTGGGCTTCCTCCGTTATGGCCCTCCTAAGACCACCTACATCAGGCACACATAACCAATCATTCAACTTCAAAACTCCATCACTTCCTAGAGTGAAAGCGGTAATTTCTTTGCTTCTGACTCTTTCTTTTAATTTCACTAAGTACGGATCTTCGTCTTGCTTAGCCTTAACATGCGCAACAAGGGAGGATTGCGCTAAGGCATAAGCAGTTATATCTCCTTCTTCGGTCTTATCCAATCTAATTCCATCATTTGCTAGTTTTTGAATTTCTCGACCCAAATATCGCCTTTGTACTGCAAGATGCGCCAAGACACCCATTGACTTCCTTCTAAGTGTATATGCTACCACATTAGCTTTGAAGGATATTGATGTCACAATCTTTCAATAGCTCGAGTTTGCTTCTCTGTCTCAAATTTAGTTCTTTTTGCTTGAAAATGTACTGGAGGCTTTTGTGATCTGTAAATACTTCAGAATGCTCTCCATAAAGGTAGTGTCGCCATATTTTTAATGCAAATACCACTGCTGCAAGCTCCAAGTCATGTGTAGGGTAGTTCATTTCATGATTCTTTAAATGCTTGGAAGCATAAGCAATAACCTTTCCATTTTTCATAAAAACACAACCAAGGCCCACTCTGGAAACATCACAATACACTGTGAACCCACCCGAACCTGTCGGCAAGGTTAACACAGGTGCAGTGGTCAACCTCTTTTTTAACTCTTGAAAACTCTGCTCACAAGCGTCTAACCATTGGAACTTAACTGCTTTCTGAGTCAACTTAGTTAATGGGGCTGCAAGTGAGGAAAAACCCTCCACAACCCTTCTATAGTAGCCAGCTAACCCCAAGAAACTCCTGATTTCGGTTGGCGTTATCGGCCTAGGCCAGTTCTTGAATGCTTCTGTCTTCTGAGGGTCTACTGTTATTCCTTCACTAGATACCACATGGCCTAAGAATGCCACTGACTGCAACCAGAACTCACATTTTGAAAACTTTGCATAAAGCTCATTCTCCTTCAAGGTCTGCAAGGCTATTCTGAGGTGTTCTGCATGATATTCCTTGCTCTTAGAGTACACCAAAATATCGTCTATAAACACAATAATAAAGGTGTCCAGGAATGGCTTGATAACTCTATTCATGAGGTCCATGAATGCAGCTGGAGCATTTGTCAACCCGAAGGACATCACTAGAAATTCATAGTGCCCGTAGCGAGTTTTAAAGGTTGTTTTAGATATATCCTCTTTTCTGATTCTCAACTGATGGTACCCCGACCTCAAGTCTATTTTTGAAAAATACTTTGCACCCTGAAGTTGATAAAATAAATCATCAATTCTTGGCAGTGGGTACTTGTTCTTAATGGTAACTTTATTCAACTGCCGATAGTCGACACACATTCTGAGAGACCCATCTTTCTTCTTGACAAACAGGACCGGGGCACCCCACGGTGAAACATTCGGTCTGATGAAGCCCTTGTAAAGAAGGTCTTTCAACTGTTCTCTCAACTCATTAAGTTCTGCTGGAGCCATCATATAAGGAGGTATAGATATGGGCTGAGTGCCTGGCATAAGATCAATGTCAAAGTCTATGATTCTTTCAGGAGGAAGTCCGGAAAGGTCATCTAGAAAAACTTCTGGAAATTCTCTAACAACTGGCACTGACTGAAGAGCTGGTGGTTCTGATTCTAGATTAATGATGTGAGCCAAATAGGCGAGACACCCCTTACCGATCATTCGTTGTGCTTTGAGGTAAGAAATAAATTTACCTACAAGCGATGCTGAACTACCCTTCCACTCTAAGACTTCTTCATTTGGAAATTGGAACCTGACTATCTTGGCATGACAATCTAACATGGCATAGCAGGAAGACAACCAATCCATACCCATGATCACATCGAAATCCACCATTTCTAATTCTATGAGATCGGCTTTGGTGTTGCGACCTTGGACTGAAACTATACAACCTCTATAGACTCTGGTGACTTTCACTGACTCGCCAACTGGAGTAGATACTAGGAATGGCTCACTAAGTTGTTCAGGTTCTAGTCCGAGGTTAATTGCAAAGTATGGAGTCACATATGAAAACGTTGAACCTGGATCCATTATGGCATAAGCATTATGTGAGCAGACTAAAAGTATACCTGTAATAACTTCTGCAGATGCCTCTGCACTCTGACGATCAAGTGTAGCAAACAAATGGGGTTGTCCCCCTCCCTGAGTAACTCGGTCTGCACCTCTGCCTGCTCCATGCCCGGTCTGTTATGTGAACCACGAGCCTGAGGTGGTGCAACTGCAGTAGCTGAGGAACTAGAAGGATGAATGGATCCTCCACTGAAATTACATCGCAACTTTGGGCAGTTGGCCTTTATATGACCAATATCTCCACAATGATAGCAACCATGAAACCCGATCTTGTACTGACCTGAATGTTGCCTCTTACATGTTCCACAAATACCTTGTTGGTGTGAATGTTGCTCAGCATGACTCTGGCTATGTGAGGATGATGTCCTAAAATTCTGATTCTGGCGAGACTGATTTCCATATTTCTGAGTACGCCTGAAGGAGGACCCACCACCTGACTAATGACTGGATTGGGCTGGTGCTAATGACTCCTTATTAGAGTAATCCCTTCCACCTCCACTGGATACACCATTAAACCTACTCGTTGTCCGATCTTTCTTATTCTGCTCTTTTTCTTCTCTTCTTTGTTGTCTGTCTTTTTCTAAGTGCTTGGCAAATCCCACAATAGAGGAGAAGGCTGTCATCCCTACTGCTGCAGATGATGTCGTATCCTTGATGTGGTAAGCTAAACCGCCAACAAACATGCGAATATTTGCTCTTTCTGTCTTAACCATGTGAGGAGCATGCTTAGCCAACCTTATGAATTCCATGTAGTACTCTTGCACACTTTTATTCCCTTGCTTAAGCTGTTCGAACTTTGTAGCCTTAGCTTCCCTATCCTCTTCTGGGATAAAGTTAGCCATGAAGGCCTCTTCAAATTCTTCCCAAGTAGGCGGACTATCATCTTCATCTCTTTCATTTTCCCACATCTCAAACCAAGCGCAGTCACATCTCTAAGCTGGTAAGCAGCCAGCTCCACAGCTTCATCATCAAATACTTTCATCACTCGAAGGGCTTTCTTGACACCCTCCATCCACAACATTGGATCTTCATCAACTATAGAACCATGGAACACTGGAGGACTCAACTTCAAAAATTCATTCACTCTTGAGGACTCAGAATTGTTCTGTCTGTCTGATTGAGGTGAAATCTCATCTCTTCTCTCGTTCTGGTTGGCCATAAAGGCTTTAAACATCTCCATAGCACTGTTGACAGCATTAAACATCTGACCCACCTCGGGAGATATAGTTGCATGAGTCGGAGCTGCTGTTGAGGGCGATACCGAATCCTGAGGTACTGGATCATCATGCTCCACCCCTTCTTCGTGTTCAACCTGGGGTACTTGAACCCTATTTGTAGATTTACCCTTCCTTTTCTGAGTTGAAGCTTTTTTAGTTCTGCCTTGAGCCACAATAGTAGCAATTTTTTCTTGAGCAGCATCTTGAGTGTCGGTGTCAGAGATGCGAGTACGAGCCATTTCTGCGAGTTTTGGAGAAACGAATATACTAGATAATTTCTTAGAGGTAGGATTTACTGAACGATCTAAAGTATGACAAAAAATGAGATTTTTCCTAAATGCTTGTTGCCTTCGGTTTATAGGTATGGCGCGCTTCATACCCATAAACAAGACTCTACTAACACGGCTTCATAGACCCCTAGGACTCCACAAACCTGAGCCTCTGATACCAAGTTTGTCACGAACCATTTTTTAAACAAGCCGAGACCGGCACTCGATCACTAAACATGATCGAGCGAACCATCTCTGCTTATTCAATCTATTATAGCTCCACACTTTATATGCAACAAAGCAATCCTCTAACCAAATAGTCTTGATTAATTCAAATATTTAAATAAATTAACTCCAAAACTTTATTCATAGTAACTACTGAATTATTGCTAAGTTATTATAAAATAACATATGAATCTCAACCCAATGACTATGCTTATGAAGCCTCTACTGATAAACTGACGCACTGCTCAAGACATGAGATTTTCTGGCCAGTTCTCTAAATAAACAAAGAAATAGCTAAATAAAATTGACTCTAAGGAATACTCCACGAACAAAAGCGGAGCTCACCAATAGCACTGGAAGGGAAGGAAGTCCTAACTCGTAGCTTGCTCGCCTGCAAATTCGGTTCCTACGTTGTACCGCAGACCAACGTAGGTTCCCAAAAAAGAACGTCAGTACCATCCATTGTACTCAGTGAGTCTCAACAATAGGGGGCGAAACTTTAATAACATATACATTATGAGCAAAGGTTCTAAATGCATGTAAAACATAAAGCTTATAAGAATAATTCTAAATAATTGCATAATAGCATTTTATGAATATTCTAAAAGAAATTCTTTTCTTTTTCTTTCTTAAAAAAAAAATACTTCACTTTATACTTTGGGAGTTCCAACTATCCTGACTTAATTCTATCTCAGTCACCGTGTGATCGGCACGGGTTCGATCCCAACCTGATCGAATAGGCCCAATCCACGAGGTGACACTCGCTTCATGGTTCTCAGCGCTCATACATCATAGCTTAGCATAGCTAAGTAAATCCTCAGCAACGAGACCCTCGACTCGTGTGCTCCCTACTTTGGCACAAGTAGTTTTAGGAAGCCAACGCCTAGGTCAGGACCCTCGGCCTGGACGATGACCCCTTCTCAGAATAAAGGATACTCCCAAAATCTTTTCTTTCTAAAACATTTTATTGTGACTTTTCAAGTCTAGATCTTTTCTTTATATAACATCATGTACATGCTCATGCTGGTATCCTTAAATATAAAGTATGGTATAAGAATGAAATAAACATGTAAAGGTATTCCTAAAGATTCTTGCTTCTTCATAACTTTTCAACATGAAAATAGCATATAAGAATAACACAAAAATCTGAAAATTTATGCACGTATATCATAATAAATCGTCTAAACTTTTTCTAGAACAATTCTAAGTTAATAGGTACTCACTCGCACTAATTTAAATAAAGATAACCTCTTTTAAGCAATTCATCAAACATCTTGTATGCGTACTTTTGTGAGTTAAACCACTTTAGTAAAGGGTTATATCAACTCACCTCAAAACTTCTCGAGCCAATACGTAGACCCCAGTCCAATTTATACCCGTCAAATAATTGATTCTACAACAACTAGTGCATTTGGATTAATTTTAAAGTTTCACACCTAAACATGGGATTTATTGTTGATACAGAGGAAGAAAGAAATTAACTATTCTATTCTTACCTAATACTACTTTAGGATAATTGGCAATAGAGAATTTTATATACCTGAATTCAAGAATTAATGGTTTGTAATGAACCCTAGGATTTTCCTTTGCCTGCGTGAGTAAGTAGCTCGGTTTTGTGGCTCCCTGTTTCGTAAGCAACAGAGTTAGCGTTCTGTTCTTTTTTTTCGTCCAGGCCTTTTGCATTATTATAATAGAGGGGACGGTGCCTAACCACTTATTCCATCAAATTTAAACAATACAAACCCAACATATAATGGTTTGGTCTTTTGCCTTTTACGTGAATGGTAGTGTTGTTTTCCAACAACCCATTTTATGGGCTTTAGGCCCCTTTTTCTTTTTTTTTTAAATTTTAACTTAACTAATAATTAATGATACTCACGTTTAATAATTAAAAATATTAAATATATATATATATATATATATATATATATATATATCACAATAGGCATGATAAAAATAATAAAAATAGTAATAATTTAGTTCTATAGTTAGCATGTCTTGAAACTTTTATAAATTTAAGGAGCGTTATAGTTGATGTCCAGGATCATGATAAAGAAGCATGGGACTTATCCTCGTATTTTTCAACTTGTAAAATTCACTTTACTTTTTTCAGTTGCTACTGCTATAGTTAAGAAAGCTTTTTCGGCAATGAAGTTGATTAAGACCGATTTGCGAAGTCGAATGGATGATGCGTTTTTGAGTAGTTGTTTGGTGCTTTATATAGAAAAGGATGAATTTAGTATTATTCCTAATGAGGCTATTATGAATACCTTCCAAAATATGAAAACTCAACGAGGAGAGCTGTAGTAAGGTACTTTTTTTAATATGATATTGTTACTATATTTATTTCTTTAACTATTTCTTTAAATATCGATACTGGTTACGAAAAATCCTGTGTACGCCCCTGAGGATTTGAGAGACCAAAAAGGTCGGATTTTGATAAATTTGGTATGGGTAGATTCGTGAGTGAATGGGCTTTCAGATTTTGTGACTTTTCTCGGATTCCGAAACGTGGGCCCGGGGGCCCAATTTGAGACGATTTCGGGTTTTGGTTAAATTTTGTATTTTTCCTGTGGAATTCATTCCTTTAGCCTATATTGATCGTATTGTATTGCTTGTGGCTAGATTCGGGACGTTTGGAAGCCGATTTGAGAGGCAAAGGCGTCGTAGAGTAGAATTTTGGCATGGTTTGAGGTAAGTAACGCTTCCAAACTTGGTTCTAAGGGTTCGAAACCCGTAACTATGTGTTATGCGATTAGTATTGAGGTGACGCACATGCCAAGTAACGGGCGTATGGGCGTGCATCGTGAGAATTGTGACTTGGGTGATTCCATGGCGCCGTTTAGTGCCTCTATCTTGTTGATATCCATGTTTTCATCGTGTGATAAAGTAGTTGAGCTGTAAATCATGCTAGATATCATGTTTAGGCTTTGTGACCCTTAGTGGTTATTTCTTATTGTCATCTCACTATTTTTCATTTAATATTCCATACTCAGTCATGATCATGCATTTTTATGTCATATCTTAGTCTCAGTTATTTATTGATTCATCATATCATTTTTGTAATGATCCGACCGGTCATTTTTAGAATTTACGTCTTGATCCCATATTAACTGCTTCCCCTAAGTTTATTATGCTATTTTGATTGCCGGAATGTTCGGTTTTGAGTTTCGGAGAGTTTTGGGACACTTAGTCCCTAAATGAGAGCTTAAGTATTGGAAAATTGACCGTAGTCAGAACAGTGTAAAGACGGACTCAAAATGGAAATTTGATGGTTCCGTTAGCTCCGTTAGGTGATTTCGGGTTTAGAGGCGTGGTCGGATGGTGTTTTGGAGGTCCGTAGCTAATTTAGGCATGAAATGCCGAAAGTTGAATTTTGGAAGTTTCCGGTTCGATAGCGAGATTTTGATCCAAGGGCCGGAATGAAATTCTGAAAGTTGGAGTAGCTCCATAGTGTTAAATGTGACGTGTGTGCAAAATTTCAGGTCATTCGGAAGAGGTTTGATAGACTTTTTGGTCGAAAGCATATTTTTAGAGTTTTTAAAATTCTTAGGCTTGAATTCGATGAAAAATAGGTGTGTTGATGTTGTTTGAAGCATTTTAAAGATTGCTAATAGTTTGAATGATGTTTTAGCATTGGTTGGTATGTTTGGTTGAGGTCCCGGAGGCCTCGGGTGTATTTCGGAAGGTTAACGGATCAATTCGGACTTGAAGAGAGCTACTGAGTAACCTCACCTGCGGTGAACAGTAAACGCAGGTGCAAAAATTGCTGGACAGATTATTTCAAGTTCTGAAAATGGGACTTCGCCCTATTTTCCATTTTTTGACGATTTGGAGCTCGGGTGAGGAAATTTTTGAGAGATTTTCAGAGGGAACAACGGGGTAAGTGTTCTTAACTTAATTTTGGTTAGATTACTCGAATCTATTACTAATTTTGGCATTTAATCCGTGAATTTTGTTGGAAAAATTTAGAAAACTCTCTCGGATAGAATCACGGATTTGAGGGTTAAAATGTTATGGGATTTGGATAATTTTGGTATGGTTAGACTCATGAGAGTGCGAGGTTTCTGGATATATAAATTTTAACTGATTTTGAGACGTGGGCCCGAGGGGCATTTTGGTCATTTTACATAACTTCACATATTAGCTTAGAACTTAATCGTAGATTCAGCTTCTTGAAGTATTATTTACATTATGAAATTTAATTGAATGGATTTGTGCCATTTGGAGTCGAGTACTCGTGGCAAGAACGTGGTTTCTAGTTGATTTTGAGCCGGTTCGAGGTAAGTATCTTGCCTAACCTTGTGTGGGGGACTTCCCCTTAGGATTTAAGTCTTCTCTATTGATTGTAATCTGAGTACGCGAAGTGACGAGTGCGTGCTCAGACTTATTTGTGGAAACTTGGCCTTTTAGGATTCTTAGGTCCTTATATTCACTGAGTATGAAGTTGTTCTTGATATGATTGAATTCCCTATTACTCTTCACCTCTACATGTTTTACTTGGAATTAATTACTTTATGGTTCATTCTTATTGCCTAATTGACTCTTACTTTCCTTAACTTAAGATATTTACCTCCTCTATTGTCACATTATCTTTTATACCTGCTTGTTTTTTTTGGAAATCATTATTATCTCCCATATAATTATTTAATCTTAAATGAAATTGTTTTATATCCTTCGTAACCTACCCAACATTTAAAAGAAGAGTAGATATTCTACGTTTAGTTGATATTTCCTTATTTGAAATTTACTTGACTCTTGTTAACTCTCTTGTTGTTGAACTACATGCTATGGGGTCGTTATTTCATATTATTTTCTCCCTTGTTGAGTTGTTCTTATTACGCTTAGTATTCTCTATTGTGGTTATTCATTGTGAGATAGTTTTATCGTCCCCTGGTGAATGAAAGTTCTTGAGTTTATTCACTTGTCGTGCTCTTGTATATATTGTCATTATTGTTGTTGTACTTGGGGTGTTGATGCACGAGGTTTTTGCCGTGCGGTTGTTGATATTGTGATGCATGAGATTTCTGCCGTGCGGTTGTTGCTATTGTGATGCACGAGGTTTCTGCCGTGCGGTTGTTGTTGTGGGGTCGTACGAGGTTTTTGCCGTGCTATTGCTACTATTGATATACTGCACATGCGGTGTAACAAGGCGGGATATGTATATATTCTTATATGTGGGTTGCACATATGGCGAGACAAGGTGGTAATATTATGATGCACGTGTGGCGAAACAAGGCGGGGCATTTATTATGTTATTATTTGCACACGTGGCAGAACAAGGTGGGCTATGTCAGGGGTTGATTGTGAGTATTTTTGATGGCCTGAGAGCATTTCTATTTGTTTAAATGTTGTGATTATGGTACGTTTACCTATATGACCTTTATCTCGTGGGAGTTGTGAGGAAATATCGTACGTGCTATCTGTTATTCTTCTTACGCTTATTAGCTAGTAGAAATTATGTTAAAGCACTTGCACAAGTATACATGTAGTTGAACACTCCTATTGGATGTAAAGTCCTCCTGATTTTGTTAAGTATAGATGTACGCCCTCGTTTATTTATTATATATGTGAGAGTGGCCCTAGTTAGCAAGTGAGTTGTCAGTATGACCATGAGGCTGATGGGGCACAGGATGTCAAGTGTTAGATTTCAGGTACTGGGACTCGTGAGTTGTAATTTGTTCGAGATTTGGTAATTCATGGAAATTGTTGGATAAGACCTGATGTGAACATAGTCGTAGTATTTGAATTATTGTTTTGTTTTCCCTTTACTGTATTGTGACTTTAGGATTTGGGATGAGTTTTGCCCGTTCTTATGTGTTATCATTCTTAATATTTTCATTGTTACTTGTTGTTCTCTTCCCTTATTGTGATTGTAGTATTGTTGGTCATTTCGTACAGTCTTTATATAAATATATATATATCATGTTCTGTTGTTCCTATCATTCCACTATTTATTAGACTGGTAGGTGTCTCGACTATTCCTCGTCACTACTCCACCGAGGTTAGTCTTGATACTTACTGGGCACCGCTGTGGTGTGCTCATGCTACTCTTCTGCATATTTTGTTGTGCAGATCCAGGTATTTTCCACTCAGTTCTATCATCCTTGGGAGGAGGCATTTCTGTAGATACTTCGAGGTATATCTGCTACGTCCGTAGACTGAGGAGCCCCTTTCTATCTTTATGCAGTAAGTATAGACCTTTCAGTATTATCCTTTGTTTAGATATTTCCAGAGTTAGAGCTTCTTATGTATCTCTTAGCTTGTGATTTGTGAGATTCCGGGTTTTGGGAATTATTGTTAGCTTTGAGAGTTGCTATTGTTCGTGCCGAGCGGCACCTTAAACACTATTTATTTTTATTGTTCCGATTTTTAGTTATTTCTTCCGAAATTATTATTTATATTTCGCATTGTTAGGATTACCTAGTCATAGAGACTAGGTGTCATCACGATGGTTCTCGGAGGATGAACTGGGGTCGTGAAAATTGTTCCGGATAGTTTTCATGACATTGTCAGTCGGTGGTGAGACTGGAGAGGTTGATGACTAAGTGACGCCGAGAGCCTGTTATGAGTGGAAGTGTGGGATCAGGTTGCACGCCGCAGCGATTATATTGATGATTATGATAGCGCTTGGACTGTAGGAGCTCCTACGGATTCTGTAGCACACCCCCAGTGAGCGCGGATGATATTATTGAGAGATGGATTTCCCTGGAGATGGATTTGTCCGAAGTACTTGATACCTGGAGATTGATTTCTCCATAAGGTTGGATTGCCCTTTGTCCTCGGTACTGGGTGACTTACAATTAGTGTTGTATATGTTCTGGGATGGTTTTACCTGGGTCGGATGGCCATATACAGTACCGAGTAATTGAGCACTTGAGAGTGGAAGCACATGGTGTATTTCATACATTATGTGCGTTGGCATATAGAGATTAGTTGAGTTGTATACCTACACTGTTCAAATCTGTATTTACTTTACTGTTTTGAGTTGTATATTTGACTTGGAAGCATGCCTACGTTTCTACGCATTTACTTATGTTTTACCTATTGAGAATGAGTTCGTCACTACCTTTCAGTCCAAAGTTTGGACTTGTTACTTGCTGTGTTGGTGTACTCGCATTACACCCTACACCTCGTGTGCAGATCCAGGCGATACCGGTAGTAGTGGCGGTTGCTAATCGAGGTTCCAGAGTTCGAAGATTGTCGAGGTAGCTGCATGGCATTCGCGGGCCTTGACCCTCCTTCTTTATCTCTGTCGTACTTTCAGTTTATATCTTCGGATACTATAGTAGACTGTATTTTCTGATCTAGACGTTCATGTACTCAGTGACACCCTGGTTTTGGGATGCATTATATCATTTTGAGATTGTTCTTATGTTTCAATAGTTTTATTTAAATGTTAAATGCTTCTGTTAATGTTTTCAAACTTATTGATATTTTGTTGAGGCTGGCCTAGTTCCACGATAGGCACCATCACGACGGTTGAGTTTGGGTATTGACTCTTTGCCTTTTGTTTCTATGAGATATGTAATGTTACGGTAGTGAACCTTACCTAATATCTCTCTATACACAATGTACTTGGTATATAAATGTTTCTTTTTTTTTGCTTCGGCTGCTCGGTCATGACTAAAATCTTTGTTGCTGAGATAGATATTCACCTTGAGAGTGCAACATATAGTTGTCCATGAGAGAATACGTGTTGGGCAAGTATAATCCCACATTAGGTATTGTTTGTCCTTGTGCTTTATTTATTGTCATCGAAAAGCATAAACGTGTTGGAAATTGTTTTCTAATGAATTTGAAAGGGTAACTTCATTTTTTGGAGGCGAAAGTTGAATTTTATAAATAAACACATGTTTGGAAGCATTTTTGCCCATCACTATTTTTGCATGAATGACGTTGTTGTCGAAGCCTTTACATATTATTCTTGTAGCATTACATAAGCCACTTGCAGGGTCCAAATTTCTTAGCAACATGATCGGGCCATTTTTCTTTAAAACCAACCTGCCAAGCAATAAATAATTATATTTAAAGTACTTATATGAATTTACACAAAGATAGAGAATAGCAATTTGATGCAAACATGTGTGGTGGAAAGCCACTTGGTGTTAAAGTATTTAAGTACTCTTCCTAGTAGTAATTTTTGGTATCATTCTCTGCGGAGTCAAAACTCAAAAATATTTTGCTTTTGCCAGAAACTTGGCAATTAATATCTCATTGAGTTGATCGACATACTCATTTCTGCTATAGCGCTTTTTGTCATGTATCTTGCACAGCTTGACTTTTCATCTAAAGATGGAAATATTTCTATTACTAAATTATCGTCACCAGTACTATTACCATCATGTTTGACGATCAAATTTTCTGGAAGAAGGACCATATGATCTCTTATTGTAGGTTACTCTCCATTACCGATCCGTAGTAAGAAATTGCTGAATGTTGGATCTGCTCTTGCCCTCATATTTCTTGTTAATTGATTTTTTTCCATTTTATTCCACAAGTATGATTTTACTAAGCTTGCATTTATTGTTTCAGCTCTAGTAGAATTTGGAACTACTGGTAGTACTTGACGAAAATCACCTCCGAAAACCATGATTTTTTCACCAAAGGGTTCATTAATGTCCATACTGAAGCTCCTATCAATTGTTTCATTTGTCTGACGAATGGCCATAGGGGCTTCATCCTAAATTATTAGCTTTGATTTTCTTATCAATTTAGCACCATCACTCTGCTTTGACATATTTGTGATCAGTGTATAAGTTGTTTGAAAAGGAATACCGAATCTAGAGTGAGATGTACGAACTTTGGGTATAAAATTGCAGCTGCTACACCACTTGTTGTTGTTGGTAACGCTACCATGCCTATTGATCTGAGATTTGCAAGCAATGCACGATATAGGAATGTTTTTCCAGTTTCTCCAGGTCCATTTACAAAGAACAATCCCGCTTTGCCAGAGTCGACTCTCTGTAATATAATCTTAAAAGGTTGTTCTTGTTTAGCTTTGATTCTATATCAAAATCTTTCAGTGACACTTTTATAGACCTTTTTTCAACTATTTTCCTACGTTATGATATATTACCATTATCTCTCCTATGATCAAGTTTAGGTATGTCATACTTGTCAACTTTCTTGCCCATGCTCTCTAAAAAACAATTGATGTTCTTCAACGTGCATTGGAGTTGAGCAACGGGAGAATTATCATGTATTTCTCTAAAATCTTCTGACATGCCTTCATAATAGGTTTCTAGAGCTTCCTAACGTTAGTTGGATTACAATGAACAGAAATTATTGCAAATAAATTTCTTAGAGCCAATGGCATTTTGAAAAGGACGGCTTCATGAAAGCATTTTGAAATACTGTTGTCTGATACTAATAAACCTCTTACTTTTGCATCTTCTTTGAATGTCTCACACCGTCTTTCATTAGCTGTTACCAAGTCTTTAAATGATAAGGGCCCTCTCACCTGTTTGACTGGGCACGTAGTTTAAAAAAAATAAATAAATGCAGTTTAGTTATGATATATTAATGTTGTTGATCATAAGGAATATCAAATATATGGGGAACTCTCACCCGAACAAGCAAGAATTTTATATTTGATGTTGATTAAATTTTATGATCAAAACATTTGTGCTAGATTTATGTTCTCAGCCTCTATAATGTTAGAGGTCGTTTGATAGAGTGCATTAGAGAAAATAATACTTGTATTAGCTTTGTGTATTAGTAATACTTTGTTTGGTACATTTTTTCAATCTATATATGTGACGAACCGGCCCGTTGTCACGTGAGTTACCGCCCTGTTTCCCTCATATTATGCTTCACTATGTTTCAATATCATTATTTGAGTTGATCGGGTAGAATTGGATTGGTTTTAGTTGGAAATGAGGCACTTAGCCTCTTAAAAGAAAGCTTGTTTTAGAAAAGTCAACTAGAAGTTGACTATGTGGTTAGAGGGCTCGGATGTGAATTCCGGTGGTTTGGTTAGCTTCGGGGGATGATTTGTGACTTAGGAGTGCGATCGGAATTGATTTTGGAGGCTCGGTGTAGAATTAGGCTTGAATTGGCGAAGTTTAAATTTTGGCGAATTTCGGTTGATAGGTGAGATTTTGATCTGAGGGCCGTAATGGAATTCCGAGAGTTGCAGTAGCTTCGTTAGGTGATTTTGGATATGTCTGCAAATTTTCAGGTCATTCGGACGTCGTTTGGTCGGATTTTTGATTGAATGCGCATTTCGGAAGTTTTGAGGAAAACTAGGCTTAAATCCGATGTGTTTTATTGGTTTTAGCGTTGTTTGACGTGTTTTGAGGATTGAAACAAGTTTGAATAAGGTTGTTGGATGTGTTGGTATTTTTGGTTGAGGTCCCGGGGGCCTCGGGGTGAATTCGAATGATTAAATGGGAATTTTTGAAGCATGTTGCAGGTCTAGTTTTTTATGGCTTCTGGTATTTCTGCATATGCGGAAAAGGAGCCGCAGAAGAGGTTCCACAGATGCGGTGGAGAAAGTCGCAGAAGTGATCTTGAGTGGCCCAGGGGATTTTCGCATAAGCGAAAGGTGGAGCGCGTAAGCGGGGCCGCGTAAGCGGATTGAAGACCACAAAAGCGGTTAGAGGAAACCGCATAAGCGGATGTTTGGATCGCATAAGCGGTCCCCGATGCTTTTAAGTTAGACCACATAAGCGGTCAATATGTCGCAAAAGAGGTACCGCAGGTGCGGTCAGTGGACTGCAGAAGCGAAAATCTCTGAAGGGTTTTAATGAAACAGTGTTCGCGAATTTCAGAAGTTAAGGAAAAAATTTTGACTTCGGGAAGAGGCAATTTTGGGCGATTTGGAGAGGATTCGAAGGGGATTCCTTCAGGTATGAATTTATAGACTCGAATAATGTTGTTATGGTGTAAAAACAAGGATTTAAACACTAAAATTTAAGGATTTAAGGGTTAAAAATGGTGGTTAGGGCTTGAAACCTAAGAAAGTGTAAACTTGGAATTTAAGGGATCAAACGAACTCCGATTTTTGTAAATTTGATATGTATAGACTCGTGGCGAGACGAGGAATCTAGTGATGTAAATTTCGGAATTTTTCGAGAAATGGGCCCGGGGCTCAGGTTTTGCCAACTTCGTATTTTTGGGTGTTTTTCGAGTTCTTTCAATAGGGTTATGTTCCATTAGCCTATTGTAATATATTCATTATGGTTTTGACCAGATTCGACCCGCGAGGAGGCGGATTCAAGAGGAAAAGGCTTAGCGGACTAGTCTTGTAGCCGGCTTGAGGTGAGTAATAGATGTAGATGATGACCTGAGGGTTTGAAACCCCGGTATATCACACTGTGACGCTATATTGAGGCGAGACACATACTCTACGGTAAGTGCGGGGTCGATTGTGATTGGGGACTATGTCTTAGTCCTACCGAATGATGTTCGTACTGTGTTATTGGCTAGAAATTAGTTGACAACCCTCCTACTTGGATGGTTAAGGTTATATTTCGGCTGTATGCCGATTATTTGGATCTCATAGGGATTATTATCACTGTTTCCATGATGTTTGGCATGTTTTCATGATATCAGTCTTGAGTTAAACACTATCTCGGAATGGCTAGTAAATTCTAAAGCTTTAACCACTAAATTATTAATTTCTGATAATTGGAACTGAAAATGGTAAGTTTGACTGTGCCCGTGTGGCTTGCATTCATATAATTGGACTATTTGTGGATCGGGTTGTACGCCGCAGTGAATGTTACGATGATATTGCGCTTGGGTTGTAGGAGCCCCTCCGGAGTCTGAACCCCCACAGTAAGCGCGGGTACCCAAATGGATCGGGCTGTACGCCGCAGCGATCATGTGCATTGCATTGCATTCATACATCTATACCTGACTGTGTTATCTGCCATTAATTATTGTCATTACACTGTTAAATGTGTAGGAGTATTGATTATAGCTTTACATTGTTATATTTCGGGATTTATTACTGTCAGTCATTATATATGTCTATTACCACTTAGTTGGAAGTACTCACTTTACTCCCTGCACCATGAGTGCAGATCCAGGTACCTCGGGAGTTTATTTGAGCTTTTGCTGATTTCAGAGCTTATCCGGAGTTGTCGAGGTAGCTGCCTGACGTCCGCAGGACCCGACTTCTCCCCTATCCCTTTTATCATCTTTCCGCAGTTTTAAGACATTGTATTATTTGGAGTCTTGTCTCACTGTATTGTTAGAGGCTCTAGACTCATTACCTCAAGGTCTTTGGTAGTGTATTCGGTGTTAACCTGATATTCAGTTTGGTTTCTATATATATATATCAATTAAAACTTTTAGTGTTATTGTTAATTAATGATATTCAAAAAACTAGTTTTGAACTTCATGCTCGGGTTGAGAGTGTAAATGGTCGGGCTTGCCTAGCAATTGTGTTGGGCGCCATAACGACCGGGATTGGGGTCATGACAAGTTGGTATCAGAGCCTAGGTTACTAGGCCTCATGAGTCATGAGCCGATTAGTAGAGTCTCACGGATAGGTACGGAGACGGATGTATTTATCCTCGAGAGGCTGCAGAACCTTTAGGAAAACTTCACTTTCTTGGAATCTTATCGTGCGTACTTGATTCAGCTTGAGATGTAACTCTTGATATTCCTTCCACACGTATTTATGCGCACATGAGCACTCGGTATTATAAGTGCCCTGATGGCTTGTGATTCCCCGATCGAGGGGCGAGATGTGATCCCGTGAGTTCGATGTTGGGCCATTCTGGAGGACTTGAGGCTGGATCTTTGCTATGACTTGAGCACCGAGGTGCTGATTGTGTGAGCAAGTGTTCTGAACTTATATGTTCGGTATTGTCTCTATGAGCAGGAATGGCAGTTTGGTATTCATGTAATGAGATGTTATTATATGTCTTGGTAGCGACGAAGGAGTCTGCTGAATGATAGATGAGCTGGTAAGTGTTCGATTCCTATTGTAATCTGTTGTGTAGCCCCGAGTTACGGGTGCGTGATGAATATTTTTCGTGTCTCCTAGTTGGAAAGTAAGGTGCATTACATATGGCGGTATGAGTTCAGACTCAGGAAGACTAAATGACTGTGTAACGTATATAATGGTGGAAGGTGTGCTGAAATACTAAATTGAGGCGAAGCAGGTGGGTAATCTCCTGCGGAGTGTTCTTAAGGAGTATGATTTTTTTTATGTATATTATTAGAAGATTTCATATGTAATTGAAAGGTACGTGTTGTAATTTAAAATTTTAGGTCGCTTCAGAGAGTGGACTCAGCTGATGTGGGGATGAATGCGAGGTTTGTAGAGGATTTCAGTATCCGAGGATCTGTGTTTTCATAAACTAGTAGATGATTTGAGTTTAATCTCACTATAATATTGTGGCATCATTAGAGTAAAAGTATTATGGGTTATTAAATGTGTCATGATAGATGGCTTCGAGCCAAGTTGGGGAGGTTGCTGTTGATTAACTGATCGCACGGTTATGTGCTATGTTGTTTCCGTTTCGAGGTATGCTGGCGGATCAGTCCTGGTTGCAGAAAATGAGCCGAGGATGGCACGAGTAAAGCAAAATTTTGATAAAGGTTATATGATACTTCGTTGTGTGAAGACAATAGGATGTCTTGAGCTGTTGTTGATAAAGAATGCTCAGTGTGTAGAAAAGGAAGATGTTCGTTNGAGGCACTTAGCCTCTTAGAAGAAAACTTGTTTTAGAAAAGTCAAATGGAAGTTGATTATGTGGTTAGAGGGTTCGGATGTGAATTCCGGTGGTTCGGTTAGCTTTGGGGGATGATTTTTGACTTAGGAGTGCGATCGGAATTGATTTTGGAGGCTCGGTGTAAAATTAGGCTTGAATTGGCGAAGTTTGAATTTTGGCGAATTCCGGTNTTCTGTTCGTTAAGTCAGGTAATTTGCAGTTGGAATAGGAGTGAATGACTCTCGAGTATGGTTTTATTGTGTTCAAGATTTGGCATGTAATAATCAGGTGTCTTAAGGTTGTGTATGTGGCTAAAGACTGTGTTTCCATTAGGAAGAGATCAAGACTTGTGGTATTTTATTCTAATTATGGGATTCCATGTACCAGTATCTGGGAAGTAATGGTAACGAATTTCGATTCGCAGGAAGTTCTTCAAGTAAAGTATTCTGGAACGTGGTATNTGCTTCGTTAGGTGATTTTGGATATGTCTGCAAATTTTCGGGTCATTCGGATGTCGTTTGGTTGGTTTTTTTATTGAATGCGCATTTTGGAAGTTTTGATGAAACTAGGCTTGAATTCGATGTATTTTATTGGTTTTAGCGTTGTTTGACGTGTTTTGAGGATTGGAACAAGTTTGCATAAGGTTGTTGGATGTGTTGGTGTTCTTGGTTGAGGTCCCGGGGGCCTCGGGGTGATTTCGAATGATTAAACGGGAATTTTTGAAGCATGTTGCAGGTCTGGTTTTTTATGGCTTCTGGTATTTCTGCATCTGCGGAAAAGGATCCGCAGAAGCGGTTCCGCAGATGCGATGGACAAAGTCGCAGAAGCGATCTTGAGTGGCCCAGGGGATTCCGCATAAGCGGAAGGTGGAGCGCGTAAGCGGGGCCGCGTAAGCAGATTGAAGACCGCAGAAGCGGTTGGAGGAAACCGCATAAGCGGATGTTTGGATCGCATAAGCGGTCCCCGATGGTTTTAAGTTAGACCGCATAAGCGGTCAATATGTCGCAAAAGCGGTACCGCAGGTGCGGTCAGTGGACCGCCGAAGCGAAAATCTCTGAAGTGTTTTAATGAAACAGTGTTCGCGAATTTCAGAAGTTAAGGAAAATATTTTGACTTCGGGAAGAGGCGATTTTGGGCGATTTGGAGAGGATTCGAAGGGG
>MU754144.1:30262-81384 GCA_026770625.1 Nicotiana glauca
TTGGAGTCTTGTCTCACTGTATTGTTAGAGGCTCTAGACTCATGACCCCCAGGTCTTTGGGAGTGTATTCGGTGTTATCCTGATATTCGGTTTGGTTTCTATATATATATATCAATTAAAACTTTTAGCGTTATTGTTAATTAATGATATTCAAATAACTGGTTTTGAGCTTCATGCTCGGGTTGAGAGTGTAAATGGTCGGGCTTGTCTAGCAATTGTGTTGGGCGCCATCACGACCGGGATTGGAGACGTGACAATATATAACTAATACAAGCATTAGTATATACTCTATTTGGTATTATCCTATGTATAACTAATGCATAGAAAACCATGGTATTAGTAATACCAAGGCTATTAATGCATCCATTAGATTAAAGACAAAATTGTCCTTAAATTTCCTTAAGCTAAAGAATATAGTGGGCATTTTTGTAAACGGCTAATTTATTTAAAAATAATGCAATGCATTTTAATTTTTAACACACCACACCAATCAGTGTATAAAAAATAATCTCTGCATAACTAATGCTTGCATTACTAACACATACATTACTAATCCTTACATTACAAATGCACTCTATTCAACATTATTCTTATACACCCTATCAAAAGACTCCTTAGTGATATAGCATAATTTGAGCATTAGGATTTTTCAGTTTATTATATTGACTGGTGGATGAGAAGTTTTAGTTATCTATTAGGACTAATTAGATGATAAAAATACCAGTTCAATTTGATGGAAGCAGAAACTAAAGCTGCTGAAAAGAACATTTTATTCTTTATCTTTTAATCCTGTGTTTTCCTCAAATTATTCTGAGATAAGTGATCCATAGCATATCTTTTTAGCTTTTAACCTGTGCATCTCCTGCAGTTCACCTTATCTACTATAGGTTATGAATATTAACTGTGGAACTAAAATGTCTGCTATTATTTTCCTTTTATTTGAATTTTTATGACAGAATGTAAGAGTTTAGTCACACAAGGAATGTATGAAAAAGCATCCTCACCTGATCTTCACCAGTTAACATGTCCTTGTTTCTGTCTATTTGGGACGCCAAATTTGTGAGGTTGACAATTCAAACAACACTCGGCTAAATCTCAGGATATGAATGTTGGAGCTATTTTTATATTTTAAATCAAAATCCTATAAAGGTAAAGAAAGAAGAAAAGTGTATGATAGCTCATGTTTTTTGAATTTGAATACGGAGTTGCTGAGAAAATGATTTTATGCTCAAAATAACTAGACTATAAATCTTACATGAATTAGCTTGATAAAATCTTCGCTTTCCAGACAGTAAATGTGTGTATCTCCGTATGTATACAACTATCGTACAAATATAAACACAAAAGATAAATATATACCACAAATTGAGAAGAAGGAAGATGAGACCGTCCCATGTATTCTTGTTGATTTAGAATTTGTGTGCTTTTGGAACTTCAAGAATGTAGGATATATTTAAATAATACTTAAAAGGATCAAATAACAATAATGGAATAAATCATAATTATGCTAGATAGTACAAATAAGAAAATTTTATATGAGAAAAAATATTTACAAAAAATTTAAATACATAAAATTTTGTTAATTTTGAAGACCTAATACTAGGAAAATAATTAAGTAATTATTTCTAAATATTAAGAAAATTAAATTGACTATTTTTGTCACGACCCGAAATTTCACCCTTGGGACCGTGATGGCAGCTAACATTTCACTTGCTAGGCAAGCCAACGTCAACTCTATTAACCATTTTTAACAATTCTAAATTTAGTGACAACAAAAAAACTGAATAGTTTGAAATAAGGTGATAAACTAATAAGCGATAAAATCCAAATACAATCACAGATCTGGTGCCATGAATACATGAGCATCTAGAGTACTACAGATAATGATCCGAATAAAATATAACTGTTTGAATCAAAATAAATCGTTAAAAGGATGTAGAAGGGAACTTCAGGGCTGCGAACGCCATGCAGCTATACCTCAAGTCTCCACTGATAGCTAGATCCAAGCAAACCTCACTCAACGCAACTGGGACGAACTCCGGTATCTGCACAAGAAGTGTAGAGTGTAGTATGAGTACAACCGACCCCATGTACTCTGTAAGCTATGCTGAGCCTAACCTCGACAAAGTAGTGACGAGGCTATGGCGGGACACATACAATAACGTGTACACCATAATAATAACAATAACAGAAAAGACAGAGGTAGAAATAAAGCAGTTAACTCATAACTGCAAACTCAAAATTCAACTACCAGAGAGCCCAGGATAACAAGTCATATAAACTCATCAAATATCGAGACAAATCCAACAGTCACAAACAAATATAACTTTATACAATTCGTTATGGCGCGCAACCCGCTTCCACCATATCATCATCTGTCAATATCATAATCCGTCTTTATTTGGCCATTTCAGTTCATTACCTCTCAATCTCTGTTGCAGTGCACAACCCGCTCCCCAAACAATTTTAATCAACAATAGTGATTCAACAACAAAAATTTACAAGAAGTTCTACATCAAGAGAGTAAATGTACGAGACAATAAAGAATCACATAATATTCAAAGAATCTCAAATAACTCTAATGTCTCAACTTCACTAACTCGTCAATAATTACCAATTAACAACTCATACAAGTGAATCTACATTATAGAAGGCAACCAATTTTTATAAAAATTATAAGGCAAGTGAGACATAGAACAATTTAGATATGCAAGAAAAGAAAATAGAGACAAGTAAAAAAATAAACAGGGAATTATGGAAGGGATGGACAATTTAATACAAGGATAACTAAATGACAAGTAACAATTATGGCATGAAAGTCAAATAAGCATATAGCAATTAAGGCATGTAACAAGATATACTAAGAAGTAATGAAAATATAAAAGCAAGTAACACAATGGCACATATACACTCGTCACCTCGCATATACGCCGTTTCACATGTAATTCACATAATATGTAGTTCAAGGGTTCCTAATTCCCTCAAATCAAGGTTAGACCCTGTAACGATCCGGCCGGTCGTTTTGAGTGTTGTAGCCATATTACCCCATTACTGCTTATTCTATACTCAATTATCGTTATGTGATTTGTCGGAGTAGTTGGTTCAGTTCTGAGAATATTTCAGAATGAGTTGAGACACTTAGTCTTAAGGTTGGAAGCTTAAGTTGAAAAGGTTGACCGGATGTTGACTTATGTATAAATGGCTTCGAAATAGAGTTTTGATGGTTTTAATAGCTCCGTTAGATGATTTTGGACTTAGGCGTGTGTCCAGATAGTGATTTAGAGGTCCGTTGTTGATTTTCGCTTGAAATGGCGAAAGTTGGAAAATTAGAAGTTTTGAAAACTGAGAAGTTTGACCGAGAGATGACTTTGTGGTTATCGCACTCAAATTTTTATTCCAGAAGTTGGAATAGGTCCATTGTGTCATTTATGACTTGTGTGCAAAATTTGAGGTCAATCGGACTTGATTTGATAGGTTTCGATATCGAATGTAGAAGTTAGGAGTTCATAAGTTTACTAGGCTTGAATTGGGATGTGATTCATATTTTTTTTATGTTTTTTGATGTGGTTTGAGGACTCGAATAAGTTCGTATGATGTTTTAGGACATATTGGTATGTTTGGTTGAGGTCCCGAGGGCCTCGGGTGAATTTTGAATGGCTAACGGATTAGAATTTGGACTTAGATGATAGCTGATATTGTAGGTCTGGAGGAAAGGTCCGCGATCGCATAAGCTTATTATAGGCAGTTTGAATTTTGTGCTATGCGGTCGTGTGGGAAGGTCCACGATCGCGAAGCTTTGGTCATCAGTGAAACGCGAACGTGTGGGTTAAGTCGTGTTCCCGTGGAGGAAAAGAAGGAGCTGGGGATTTCACACGTTGTTCTACGCGAATGCGTGTGCCTGTCTGCGATCACGTAGGTCTGGGAAGCCTGTGCATCGCATTCCCGTGGATGTTTATGTGATCGTGTAGAGTTAAGTTCTAGCGCAGCTGAGTTTGTGCTTTGCGGTCACGAAAAAAGGGACATCTGAGCATATTTAAAGTCTAAAAAATGAGGGTTTGTGTTTATTTTACAATTTGATTTTGGAAGCTCGGATTGAGGCGACTCTTGGAGAGATTTTGAAGGGATTGATTGGGGTAAGTGATTCTTACTTGGCTTTGGTTAAATTACATGAATATATCCTTGATTTTATCATTTAATTAGTGATTTGGGTTGGAAACTTCTTAGGCCGAATTTTGGGGATTTGAGCGAGATTTTGGTGTCGGATTTGAGTAATTTTGGTATGGTTGGACTCGTTGTAATAACTCGGCCGGTAGTTTTGAGAGTTGTAGTCATGTTTCCCTATTTACTGCTCTATTTGTATTCTACAGTTTTTATATGACTTACCGGGTTGGTTGGTTCAGGACCAGAGTGATTTCGGAGTAAATTGAGACACTTAGTCATTTAATTGAAAGCTTAAGTGAAAAAGTTGATCGGATGTCGGCGAATGTGTGAACGACCTCGGATTGGAATTTTGATGGTTCGTTGGCACCGTTAGGTGATTTTGGACTTAGGAGCGTGCCCAAATTGTGATTTGGAGGTCCATAGTAGAATTAGGCTTGAATTAGCGAAAGATGGAATTTTGAAAAGTTTGACCAAGAGTGGACTTTATTGATATTGAGGTCAGATTGGATTTTTAGAATTTGGAGTAGGTTCGTGGTGTCATTTATGACTTGTGTGCCAAATTTGAGGTCAATCGAACTTTGGAAATTACAAAGTTCATTAGTCTTGAATCCGTGTGTAATTCGTGTTTTTGATGTTGTTAGAGGTGATTTGAGAGTTCGACTAAGTTCGTATGATATTTTGGGACTTGATGGTATGTTTGGTTGAGGTCCCGGAGGCCTCGGGTTGATTTCGGGTGGTTAACGGATCATTTTTGGACTTAGGTTATTAGCTGATAACTACTAGTGTGATTCTTCTATTTTCCTCATGCGCATTCGTGAGGGGAGCCTCGCGTTCGTGAAGGTTTCACGAGAAAGCGAAAGGTATGGTTGTGTGTGCATCGCGAATTCGGGAGAGGTGTCGCGTTCGCAAAGAGATATTGAGGCAGCTGGGGACCCAAGCCTTTTGGTCTACGCGTTCGCGAGGCAGGGGTTGCATTCTTGAAGCTTTGATCGCGTTCGCAAAGAGTTAAGTTGAGAGGCAGTCAGATTGGTCTACGCGAACGCGAGAGGATGGTCGCGTTCGCGAAGAAGGAATAACTGGACAGCAGTGTTAAATTTCAAAAACGAGGGTTTGAACCCATTTTTCATATTTTGAGCTAGAGACCACGGATTTGGGCAATTCTTGAAGGGATTTTCAAGGAGTTGTATTTAGGTAAGTGATTCTTACTTGGTTTTGGATAAATTCCATGATTATGCCTTTAACTTTATCATCTAATTTGTGATTTGGGAAGGAAAATTGGCAAAAAAAGGGAAGAGTTCTTGTGTTAGATTTTTGAGGTTTTGAAAGGGATTTTGTTATCGTATTTGAGTAAATTTGGTATGGTTATACTCGTGAGTGAATGGGCTTTCGGGTTTTGTGACCTTTGTCGGATTTCGAGACGTGGGCTCGGGGACCGAGTTTGAGCCAATTTTGGATTGTGGCTATAATTTAGTATTTTTCTTGTGGAATTGATCCCTTTAGCCTATATTAATTGTATTGTACTGTTTATGGCTAGATTCGGCATGTTTGGAGATCGATTTGAGAGGCAAAGGCATTTGGAGTGGAATTTTGTCCGGATTGAGGTACGTAACACTTTCAAACATGGTTCTGAGGGTTCACAACCCTGAATTATGTGTTATATGATTGGTATTGAGGTAATGCACATGCCAAGTGATGGACGTGGGGGCATGCACCGTGAGAATTGTGACCTGGTTGATTCCATGGCACTGTATAGTGATTCTATCTAGTTTATATCCATGTTTTCATCATGTGATAAATTAATTGAGTTGTCAATCATGCTAGATATCATGTTTAGGCTTTATGTAGTTGGGACCCATAGTGGTCGTTTCTTGCTGTCACCTTACTGATTTCATTGATATTTCATACTCGGTCATACTCATTCATTTCATATCATATCTCAGTCTCAGTTGTTATTTATTGATACATCATATCATTATTTCGGGCTAGTTTTCATGACATTGTGAGCCCGTGAGTAAGACTGAAGAGATTGATGACTGAGTGAGGCCAAGAGCCTGATTATGAGTGACAGTTATGGGATCGGGATGCACGTTGCAGCAGTTATAGTAATGTTATGATAGCGCTTGGGTTGTGGGATCCTCTCTGGAGTTCGTACACACACCCAGTGAGCGCGATTGATACTATTGAGGGATGGATCTTCCTTGGGCATGGATCTTGTCTGAAGTACTTGTACCGGGAGATGGATCTTCTCCACGGGGATGGATTGTCCTTCCTCAGTACTGGGTGACTTATGGTCAGCAATGTATATATTCTGGGATGGATCTTCCCTGGGTCGTATGGGCCATATACAATACCAAGTGGTTGAGCATTTGAGAGTGTGAGCATATGAGGCTGACAGCATGGTGCATCACATACAGCATATGCATTGGCATGTAGAAATAGGAGGATTATATTCTTCATATTATTCAGATTTGATCTATTTCACTGTTTTGAGCTATCTATTTAATTTGAAAGCATGCCTACATTTTTATATTGTTATTTTTATTGTTAATTATACTGGTTGAGTTCGTCACTACCTTTCAGTCCAAAGGTTAAACTCGTTACTTACTGAGTTGGATGTATTAATGTTACTCCTTGCACCTCGTGTGCAGATCCATGCGCTTTTGGTCACGGCGACTGCTGATTGAGGCATCAGAGTTCGGAGACTATCGAGGTAGCTGCATGGTGTTCGCAGGCCTTGACTCTCCTTCTTTATCTCTATCTGTATTTCACTTTTTATTCCCTAGATACTATAGTGGACTGTAATCTAGTTTAGGCGGTCGTGTACTCTGTGGCACCCTGATTTTGGGATAGATTGTATTGTATTTTGGGTTGTTTTCTGTTTTCAAAAGGTTTTTTCTTAAATATTAATTGCTTCGGCCTTTATCTTTAAAGTGTTTTACTGTATTGAGATGTTGAATTATGGATGGCCTAATTCTACGATAGGCTCCATCGTGACAGTTGATTTTGGGTCATGACACTCATGGTGGAATGGGTATTCGGATTTTATAACTTTCATCGAATTTCGAGGCGTGGGCCCGATTGACTTTTGAGTTAACTTTTTGACTTTTGATTAAGCACTTAGCATTTTTATATGGAATTGATTCTTATAGCTTGAGTTGATTGTATCGAATTGTTTATTGATAGAATCGAGGCATTTAGAGGCTGATTCACGAGGCAAGGGCTTGTTGGAGTAGAGATTTGCACGGTTTGAGCTAAGTAACACTTCTAAACTTGGTTCTGAGAGTATGACTCCCTTAAATGACGTGCTATATGATTGGTAGGTGACACGTATGCTAGGTGATGGACATGTGGGCGTCCACCGTAGTAGTTGTGATTTAGTCGATTCCATGAAACTGTGTAGCTATCTTATCTGAATATTATTAGTGTACTTTATGTGTTAGAGCACTTGAGCTGTGATTTATGTTAAAAATCATGTTTAGGCTATGTGATGATACTATTGGACCCACAACAGTTGCTCTTTACTATTGAGTTATTGTTTAATTGCAATTATGTACTCAGTCGCATTCATTATTGCATATCATATCTCAATCTCTGTTATCATACATTGTCACATCATGTATCATTGATTTGGGTAGTTTAGCATGAGGGCTGTAAGCCCGAGAGACTGGAGAGATTGATGACTGAGTGAGGCCGAGGGCCAGTTTGTGAGTGATATTGATGGGATCGGGCTGCACGCCACAGCGGGCATTACTGACTCATGATAGTATCGGGTTGTGCACCGCAGTAGGATTTATTAGCGCTTTGGATGGATCTGCCCCTCCAGAGTCTGCACATCCACAGTGAGCGCAGTTGCTATTGATTCAAGATAGGATCGGGTTGCACGCCGCAGCGGATACTATACAGTAATGAGTGATTGAGTTTGATGAATGAGAATTGAGACTGTCAGGTTAAGTACTCTGAGAGTGTGAGTACGTGAGCTTTCCATTGTATTACATCATATACGATATGCATATTTGCATGTAGATATAGAGATGTCATATTCCTTATATAATTCAGACTTGACATATTTTATATGTTTTGAGTTTAACTGTTAAACCTGGAAAACCTGTCTACATTCCTGTACTGGTACCTGTAGATTATGAGTTTCTCTGAGATATTATCGTCATATATTCTGTAAGTTTCCGTACTGTTTAATTTTGTACTTGGACCGTATTGTTTGGACTCGTCATTGCTTTCGGTCAAAAGGCTAGACTCGTTACTTATTGAGTTTATTATACTCACGCTAGACCCTGTGAGCATGTGATTTTTGCCCTATATGAATTACTCCTATAAAATCCAAGAAAATAGATTGTTTCCAATTATTTTCCATTTTGTAGGATTTTTATAGGATTTTATTAATTGTTTTCATTTTTGTGCACGTTTAATTTTTATTAAAAAACCATGAAAAATGTCAAAATATCATGCATTGCATTTAGGTTTGGTTTTCACGTTTTTGGATTAATTAGTTAATTATTTGTTTTATTAAAAATAAAAATCAAAAATAGCTCATTTTACATTTTTACCTTTTAATTGTTAGATTAGTGTTTTCTCTTCTAATTTAGGATCGTAGTAATTTTATGATTTTGTAATTAGATAATTATTTAATTTTAAAATTTATATTAATTTAGGATTTCAATCTAGGATTTTAATTAAAGAAAAAGAAAATGAAAAAACAAAAGAAAAGGAAATAATTGGGTAATTGAACAAAAGGGCTTAATTTTGAATTTGGGCTATTTTAATGCCAAGACCCGTTCCAAATCAAGCCAGACCCAGCCCAAATAATTGATATACCTAGTCCAAACCACCACTAGCCAAAACGACATCGTTCCATGGTTATTTAATCCCATCCATTGATCTTGTTTAATCGAACGGATGGGAACTGACCTCCCCTTTACTATATAACTATCTTAAACAGACCCCCCCCCCCCCCCCCCCTAGCCCCCAAAAAACCCCTCACTTCGTCTCTCTCAACTCTCTCATACCTTTTCTGAACCTCCGCCCTAAACTGCCACCGGAAATCGCCTCACGGCGGAGGGCCTCCTCCAAACACCACCTGATTTTCACCAGTTAACCCCTGTCATCTCCCCTTTCCATATCCCCAAACCAATTCCCTTGAATCCCTCTCAAATCCCTCCAATTTCATATCTAATAAAAATCCTAGTTCACCCAAACCACTCCAAACACCCCCGTCTTCTAACCAGACAACCACCACACTCCCCTCATCTCATATATCCTGCCAGTGACCTTAGAAGCCCCACCAAAATCGATGAATTTTAGATCTAAACATCCAGAAAACCCCTTGTGCAATTTGCTTGGGGATTTTTGTTCGTTTGGGTCAAGACTCATTTGAATCAATTGCTCTTGATTAGAGCAACCCTTTTGTGTTAGTCTTGACCTATCTCGAAGTCATAAGCCATTGACCAATTCACCACTGGTCGGCCCAACTTTATCATCCTCAGAAGCTGTTGGCTCGCTTTTGTTCCTCAGTTGGTAAGGCATCATTTGCCTCCCCACTTCCCTTATCTTTTCTTCAAATTTTAATCAGGGTTCGTTCTGATTTTTATTTCTATTTTTTATTTTTTGTTGTCAATCTGTTTCATTTCATCTGTTTGAGAAGTCCTCGTTGTTTCAATCTTTAGACATGATTAATCAGTAGTTTAGGGTCCATTAGTTAAGCATTTTTATCACAGTCATTGATTGGTCAATTTGTCGTTGGGGTTCATTAATATTTGTTTAGCCTGTTAGTTTCTTGTTGTTTGATGCCCTGATATAATGATATTAGTCTGGTTCAATAGGTTTAATTCTTAGAAAATGGCTTATTGATCAATTCTGGATTCATGTTAGGTGCAAATGTTCCTGGTCTATATTGTTTCTGATTTCAGTTAATTGCTAAAATAATTTAGGTCTAGTTAGAAGCTTAAATTGAATCAGGATTTGTCATTTGATCTTTCTTGTCTTTAATTCAGATTCTGATGTTATTTGTCTTAGTTTGTATTTGTTAAAACTCTTAAGAGGGTTTAATTGAATAAATGGAAAACTTAAGGTGTCTAGGAAGGGTATGAAACAAGTTTTTAGATAAGGCCAGTACAAGAAGTTTCTAGAATCTAGGGCAGCTCTCCCCATTTGGTTAGTACAAAAATGCTAAGCCAATAAAGGACAACTAGCTGTCCTATGTGGTAAAAAAGATGTCTTTTCAGGCTGAAGGGAATATTTTCCTGATTTGGTTTTTAGCACATGGCCTTTTAGGCCTATAAGTAGTACATTTTCTTTCACTCATGAGAACACAATAATTCAGCCTTATTCTCTGTACAATAACTTCTGAAAACACATATCAGATTTTGTAAAACCTAGAAGAATACACACAAAAAATTCTCTTTTAAAATTTCTGGACTTTTGGGTTGCAAGATGGTTTGAGTTGGAGTGTTGTGATACTTCTGTTTGATTTGTTGCTGATTCTATTGGTTTTCTGCACTGCTAATGTTGTTTCTTCTAAGCTGTTGTTTGCTTGGCTAGCTTAGATTCTCCTATTTTGGTTGTTTGACCTTTATTTGATCCTTTATCAGCTAATTTCTGCACTTAGGTATGCTTCTTTTACCTTCTGTAACCACTTGTTTGGAATAGCTGAATGTAAATATGGTGTTTTAAATGCCTTATCAGTTCATTTATTTATTTTAATGTCCATGATTCTTTTAGATGTGTTGATGTTTTCTTTAATAGCATGTATGAACATTTTCATTTAACCTAGTTCCTATGTGAATGAATACATAAAAATCAGTTTCTTTAAGTGCAGTAAGTAGTGTGTCCTTACTGACTTAATAAGGTCCAGAAGGCTAACTTGGTTGGTTTGACCACAAGTTGTTCAAATCCATCCAAGGATAAGATTAAATCAAGGAAGTTGTTCATGTCGATTCTGTGGTTGTATTTCAAGAAGGCAGTATCATATATATATATATATATATATATATATATATATATATATATATATATATATATATATATATGTATGTATGTATGTGTGTATATATATATATATATATATATGTATGTATGTATGTATGTATGTATATATATATATATGTATGTTTCTCTGTTTAAATTTTTAGCCAGAATTTTAAAGTTATTTTTGTGCTTACAAGGCTCTTTATGTAGTAGACCCCTTTGAATTTTTTTTCAAAGCATCAGTTTCTCCTATTAAATTTATTAAGGCCTGGTTGTTTTAATATAGAATTGAATGGAGATTTCATTTTGTAAAGAAGGTTCTGTTAAGTGCTTTGCACTTCATGTAATTTACATATATGGCCTAGTAAACACTCAGGCCCGTATCTGTGGGATTTGACCATATCCAGCTTTGAGTTCTGATGGAAGAACTCATGTAGCAGGCAGTGTTGGGCCCAAGATTTCAGGGGCCTAGACTGTTAGGCATAGGCTTTAAGCCTAATAGTTTAGCTCAGTTATAAAGTTCCTCTTGTGAATAATAGTATAAATGCATGTCCTTTCATTTTTCTTTTGAAAATCATAGTAGTGTAATTAATCTTCAAGCTTGAATTGCATATTTAATATTTTGGGTTCTGATTTTCTATTTTAAAGCTAAGTGAATTAAAATTGTTGCAAATATGTGTTATGTGAATTTGGGCTCAAAACGTTAAGTTAGATAGGCCCAACCAATAAATAGCCATAACTGGGCCCGCCTAACATAAGCCCAATGTGGGCCAGACTTGGTTTAAGATCAGATGTAACGATGGCCCTTGGGTTCCTCGTTTCTGGACTAAATTCCAAGCCCAATGCACCTTCAAAAATTGAACGCTCCCCAACCAAATAACCTATTGGGCTACTTTTGGCCCAATTTCACTTATCCAAAATGGTTAAAGGCCCAATACCTATACCCCAAAGCATGTACATAATTAATAGCTTGTTATTGAATTTTAAATTAGATATAAATAGGAGCATCATTAATAAAATAAAAATGTTTTAAAATAATAAATTGAGGTGTGTCATACACAAACAAGACCCATAACTCATGGCCCTCAAAAATTAGATTAAGAGCTAACATTTGTAGTTGCTATAGTTAAATACATTTCCTTTAAAGAGAAAAAAGGGTTGAGGTGTGCCATCCATAAATTATAACATCCATGGCCCTCACAAATATTGTAACTTAGGTATTAAAAATGAATCTTCGTAGTTGCTTTAGGCGTGTTACATTAAATTATCGTGGCTACGGGCATGGCTCCCGTGACATAGTTGTAATTTGTAATTGCTAAAATTCGGGTGTACATTTTATGTCACCCGACTTCAATTTCCAACAATGTTAAATAGAACGTGTCGCGAACAGTGGGTGCATTTTATGTAGCGTGATTTAATATGTGATTTAAATAACATTGAATTTTCCTAAAAACAGTAAAAGCGGTTAAAAAGTCGTAAAAATGCACATAGGTTTAAAATACGTAATTAATTAGAGAATAGGCCAATATTAACAGTTTAAGCAACCGTGCTCGAACCACGGAACCCGGGCCTAACACCTTCTCCCGGGTTAACACAATTCCTTTTCTAGAATTTCGGTTTCGCAGACTTTTTAATAAAGTTGAAATTTCTTCAATTTGGGATTTTAAAATAAACCGGTGACTTGGGACAATGAATAAACTATTTCAAGTGGCGACTCTGATAAATTAAATAAAATAATCCCATTTCGAATAATGTCACTTTAATTGAAAAAACTCCTATATACCTATCGGGGTGGTAAAAAGGAGGTGTGACAGCTCTGGCGACTCTACTGGGGATAAGAACCCAGAACTTTTATTTCTTGGTTCAAGAATTCGAGCTTAGAATAACTGTTATACTTGGTTTTGTTTATTGTCTGATTTTACCTGTTTAACCTAATGTGCTAAATGTCGTTTTTTACCTCTTTGATATTGTTGAACTATATATAAATTGTTACGAAATCCTCTCCTCTCTGAGTCTTCTAAATCATCTGGGAAGTGTGCTCTTCATGTAATTTCTTTTCTATTAGAGTCATATTCCAATTTTAGAACGAGGTTCGGACAAATTGCAAAGCCGGTGAAGCTTCTGTATTCCTAGTATGCCGCCCCTCCTCGGCTCGATCTGTCCGCTCGGGTAAGCCAGGTCTAGAACAATACACCCAGGGTTTTAAACCTAGTATAACATAGCCTCACCCCTAGTAGGAACGCTTGTTTGCATCACGTGCACTTGACTTTGGGGACTCAACACAGGGGTTGGATTCATCTAGGACAGGTGTAATCGAAATCAAAAAGACCATCCTGATGCATTTTACTTGCTACTTGTACATTTATTTGATTCGGATTGCATGTTGACCGGCTTCTAGAATAAGGGAGAAAATTTGGAAAAAATCAAATTTAGGTATGAGAGAGATAATTACCCGTCTTCAGAAAATCTGGTGTCACCGAAACTCTGCCTAAATTTTGAAAAAGGAAAATTGTTTCAAGAAAAAAAGAGTTATTTGGTGTTGTTTTCTGTCGCGTCAAAACTTCTCGAACTACGCAAGTTTGATTCTCACCGGATGTGGGATACGTAGGCAACCCTCACCGGGTCTAACTCCATTTTTGCAAAAAATAACCCAACCAAAAAATTATATGAAATGTTGTTATTTTGTATAAATAAAATTAGGTAATGTCGTTCTTGTCTAAATAGCCAAAATATTCCCAAAAAAAGCGCTAGAAGGCTGCTTTTGCAAGAATAGCCACCTATGGTCCTTTTTCAAAATTTTGGCCGATTTGCAAACACAGTCCTAAAATCTTCTTTCCTGAGGTAATGAAGGGCCGTATTTGCAAAGGTGTTTTTGCTTTGAATTGCAATTTTGAAAAATCGATAATTTTCTCTTGAGTCAAAATAAATCATGGTCTTTTAACCGATCACTTTAAATAAATGTGCAGGATGAGCACTATTGAAAATGAACCCTTCACGGTCCTCGAGAAAATCCCGTTAGAGCTCCATATGTGATGGAGTGACTTAGGGAAAGTCAGCAGAGATACTGTGATAAAAGCTTTGGGCGGTCTTATTAGTCTTTTGAAGATTAAGACAAAGTTGGATATAATTGAGGCTTTAATACCTTTTTGGGACCCGGTGCATAATGTATTCCATTTTTATGATTTTGAGCTAACCCCTACGCTTGAGGAAATAGCGGGCTATGTTGGTCCTAGTGGGGATCTCATAAATCGATACCCAGTGGCACCAAGAACGGTGACTCCTCATAAGTTTTTGGACCTTCTGAGTACCAGTCGGGAAGTTAAAGATGGAAATTTGAATGAGTGAATTTTGCACATTCTACTTCTTGTACCGGCGTTATAGGGATCCCCATGGTTTTAAGGCTCCGAATTCTGGTCTAACTCATTCAGGGAACAAAGGTAAATGGGAAGCACGTCGGGGACTGGCTTTTATAGTGGCATTCCTGGGCGTCTTAATCTGCCCAAGAAAGGATGGAAATATAGAGTTGGGGCTCGTGGGAATAGCCGACTTCATGACTAAAAAGGCTAATGGCACCATTGTACCAATGATCCTAGCAGAGATTTATCGTGCTCTAACGTTTTGCCGAGAAGGGAGAAAACTTTTTGAGGGTTGCAACATGCATTTACAACTTTGGATGAAAGACCACCTTTGCCATCGTCCGGGGTACATGAACTATGGTATGACCGGTCTTAACTGCATTGAAGAACATGAAAACCAGGTGGAGGGTCATGAGTTTCCGGAAGGTACGGAGGCATGGTATACACATTTGAGTTCCTTGACTGCAAGCAAAATTGAGTGGACATTCGATTGGCTCCCGGTCACTGAAGTCATTTACATGTCGGCCGACGTGTGCTTTCTTCTATTAATGGGTCTCCGAAGCATTCAGCCATATGCTCAACACGGAGTTCTACGCCAGCTAGGCACGTACCAAACTATCCCACATGATGAAGATTTGAGTCGAAAAGTCATTGAACTAGGTCCAAAAGCTATATTCTCGGAGGAAAAGGTTCGCCAAATTTGGCATCAGTGTAGGTTCCTGGAGCCAAAGACTTGGGTATGGGAATTATCCAAAGGTGAGTTAGAGCCTAGTTACACGACATAGTATGGTAAAAGGTTTCAAGTCCATCAAGAGCCCGAACAGCCTGCCAAAAAGCCTCGTGTCCAACAATTCACTGACGTGGCACAGGAGCAATGGGATTGGTTGGGAAAATATACAAGCTACAAAGCCACGATAAGCAAATTAGAGGGACAAATCAAAGATCTTAAATTTGACAATAATGTGCAGGTTGTTGCTGATGAAGGGGAGAAGAAGAAGTTTGCCCAAGAAAACAAAGCCCTTCAAGCCCAGATCCAAAAAATGAAGATAGCTGCTGAGAATCAGGAAAGGAGCCGAACAGATGAAAGACTCATAAATGGTCTTAGAAGGAAAATATCTGAGTACGAGGATGATTTGGAAAAGTCCGAGGGTAGTCTAGCAAGAGCCCGGGTACAATTGGCGAAGTACGCAGAGGGCCGGGCAGAGTTTGTCCGGCAATTGAAAAGGAAATATAATGGAGAAGTCACAAACTTGAAGAAAAATCTAACTACCCTCGAGAATGAGATGGACAAACAAACAAAGAGCTTTAAAGTAGAGAGGGAACATTGTTATGCATTAATGTCTCAGCTAGAGGAAGATATGCAACAGTTGCAGGGTCAAAGACATCATGACACACAAGTGCTAGAAGCTAGGTCTCAACAAATCGGACGTTTGCTCTAAGAAAGGCATCATCAGGGAAAGAGTTAGAGCAATTGCTGACTACATTATCATGAAATGCCATAAATGTGAAGACATGACTGAAACCACATTTTTCGCCGCGGTGATGACCTTTGTTCGTCAAATAATGAATGACCTGGATCGTCTCCAAGGAGATCTTGCACATAGGCCCGTGGCGAGACCGACTGATGTCCCATGGGCCACTGGAGCAATTTTGGAAGCACTTATGTATTCTTGATTTTTCGGGTCTGTATTTCAGTTTCTAGTTCTAGAGTATGTTTTTAGCATTTCAATTCCTAGAAATTTATGAAGGAGTCTTTGTAACAGATAAAATTAGAAGTTTTTATTCTAATGAAATTTGAAAAACTAAATTTGTTATTTTCTTTATTTTACATTTATTCCTTGAACTACATGATGATCTGATTCATGCAGCGTCGTGATACATAGGCAATCTCAATCAGATTCAGTCATGTTTTTAAATAATTCAAATAAAAAAAGAAAGGGAGAAAACAAGAAAAAAAGAGAAAAACAAGAAAAGGAGAGAAAACAAGAATAAGAGATAAAACAGTGATAAAGCGAAAAAGATAGCAAAAAGTGAGGAAAAAACGCCGAAATAAAATAAAGATTGGGGAGATAATTAAAAGCCACGATGATACATGCAAACGTTGCAAAACATTTACAAATATACTTAATTTTATAGGTGCATCACACCCCCCCCCCAATGTGTGATTCCCTGTCTGTTAATTGTCTCAAACTAACCGGTTTGTTGTGTTTGTTGTTGAGTAGGTTTTGTTTTAAAGTGGTTGATTTTGTGGTAACTTGGCTTCGCACCCTTAATTTAAAATATCCAAGGGAAGTGTCGAAATGTCATCAGAGGGTCATCTACCAACAATTCCCATCCCAGAGGATGGCCCGATATCGGTCATCCCAACATCAGAGTCAGCGGCTGCTAAGGAAAATAAGGTATTGCGCCTCCGCATGTTGGAAATGTAGGACACCTGGTATAATGGTAGAGAGCCACCTACCGTAATACCTGGATTCCCCGAGCTACTTTCCAGAGCAAGTGGAACTTCCAACATCCCAATAAATTACCCAAACACCCCACTCGGATATCCTACCATCTCATACTGGAATGCCTTCTAAGGTTCTCCCCCAGGCATTTATTTCGAGAGAGGCCTCCAACATATTCACCGCACCACCAACCTTGGCTATGGCAGAACCCACTTTGCCTCGGGACAAGCTTTGATCCAACATCTTTTACTTTCCAAGTACCACCTTTCCCATCAGACATCGCCCATTTCACCACCAATTCTTACGCTTAGCAACCTTGGTATGAGTTTACTGCGGGACACGAGAAAGCTGCAAATAACCCCGAGCAAGATAAAATCACTCAAAAAATGAGAAGCATGGAATAAAGCCTCAAGAATATACAAGGTTTAAGTGGCCAGAAGAGCGTATCCTACGCTGATTTATGTATGTTCGCGCATGTTCACCTGCCCATTGGTTTTAAGACCCCCAAGTTCGAAAAGTATGACGGGCACGGGAACCCCATAGCCCGCCTCAAGAGGTATTGTAATCAATCGAGAGCGGCAGGTGGAAAAGAAGAGCTCTTAATGGCTTATTTCGGAGAGAGTCTAGTTGGCATTGCATCCAAGTGGTACATGGATCAAGACATATCTCGCTGGCACATATGGGATGATTCGTCTCGAGATTTCGTCAGGAAATTCCAGTACAACATAGACATATCTCCAGACAATAATTCCCTGTCAAATCTCAAAAAGAAGTCTTCAGAGAGTTTCCGAGAATATGCTGTTAAGTGGCACGAACAAGCTGCCAGGGTGAAGCCCCCAATGGATGAGACCGAGATGGTCAGTATTTTTTTACAAGCCCAAGAGGCTGACTACTTCCAGAATATTATGTCTGCAATGGGAAAGCCGTTTGCTGAGGCTATCAAGATTGGGGAGACGGTCGAGAATAGTCTGAAAATAGGTCGCATATTGAGCCAATCTGCTATAAGATCTACGTCCCAAGCAATCCAGAGCAGGTTAGGAGGTGTGGCAAATAGAAAGAAGAAAGAAGTGGCGATGGTGGCTTCAAGTCGGAGAAACCCCCGTCAACCTCGAGGTTACTTCCCTCCAAACACCTCGCAACATTATTATCCTCACTAGAATGTGGCTTATGCTATAGCTCCTCAGCCTTACGCGGTGATGAATGCCTAGCCATACGCTCGGCCACAATAATATTTTAACCAAAACCGAGCTCCACTTCCTAGAAATAACCATCCTCACCAAGCTCTATATAATCCCCCCACCCCCACAAAATAATTTCCCATACAATGCCCGTGCCCGGGAGCCACCCAGAAGAAACAACTTCACACCTATTGGTGAATCATACTCTAGCCTTTTCCCTAAGCTGGCATAAATGGGTTTGTTGCAACCCGTACCCAAAAATAGGAAAAACCCAGAGGCGCCCTCCTACCGACACGGTACTCGATATGCTTACCATTCAGGAGCGGAAGGGCATGACAATGAAGATTGTTGGACTCTTAAAAGGGCAGTCGAAAGTCTAATAGAGCAAAAGTGGATAGTGCTGAAAGATGAAAAGATCCCAAATATGACCAATAACCCATTGCCGGCTCACAACAACGGGCTAGTTATTGGGATAATTTACGAAGATAAGGAGTTTAACCCAGCCCTGAAAGCCATCATTGTTATCGCCGGTGTTGAAAAGAAGCCACGGGTGGCTGCAAAGCAAGACAAGGAGGAGAAGAAGAGTAACTCCACGCCTCAAAGTGTAGATAGGAAAGTGGAAACCAAAACAGGGGCAGTAACCCCTAAAGACGCCATTCTTTATGTTCCCCGGGCTCACAGGAAAGAACAGTTTGTGCTGAGTCCCCAAGATGTTCGAGCTAAATAAAGGGGACCTAAGATGTACGTATCGAGAGGGACTTATATGGTGCGAGGGCCGGTAATTTCACCAAGGCTGAATGAGCCAGTGGTTATTGGGCGCGCACCACAAAAGCCCATGAAGGACCCTACTGTTGTCCCCTGGAACTACAATAAAGCGGTAGTCATGTACAAGGGAAAATAAATCATGGGGGAATTAAATGAAACTAAACCAGCCGAGAAATACCTTAACTTGGAGGAATTGAACAAAGCCAAAAAGAAACATTTCCTGCTCAAAAAGCCCGTCAGTGCTGAAGAGGCCGATAAATTCTTCTGAAATATGGAAGCCTCGAACTACGAGGTAATTGACCAACTTCAAAAGTCTCCCTCTCAAGTATCTCTCTTGTCTCTACTGATAAGCTCAAATGAGCATAAGAAAGTGTTGAGAAAAACCCTCATAGAAGCCTATGTTCCGATTGAAACCACTATTGAGCAGCTGGAAAGGATGGCAGAAAGATTCTTCGAAGTCAACCAGATTTTATTTAGCAAGAATGACTTGCCCCCGAAAGGGGCTTCCCACAATAAAGCCCTTCATTTGACTGTTAAATATGAGGGGTACTATGTGAAAAGGGTCATGCTGGATGGCGGAACTGGGGTTGACATCTGCCCTCTCTCAACATTGTAAAGAATGGAAATTAGGACTGGGAGAATTAGGCCTAACAATGTTTGTGTGCGTGCCTTTGATGGCATCAAGAGAGACACAATAGGGGAGATCGATTTGATCTTGACTATCGGTCCTATTGATTTTGAAGTGACGTTTTAGGTCTTGGACATGGACACCTCTTATAATTTCTCTTAGGAAGGCCTTGGATGCATGCTGCAGGGTCGTACCTTCTACTCTTCACCAAAGGGTGAAATTTGAACACGAAGATCAGGAGATCGTGGTCCATAGAGATCGAGGCTAGGGAAGGTAGCGAGCATATAATCTATCAAGCTTTTGAGGTTGTGGTCGCAGATCAATGTGAAGAAGGAAGCCTATGTCCTCAACCCTTTCTCTCAAATGCGTCAATCATGGTCGCTACTGAAATGATCAAGCATGGGTATAATCCCGGGAAGGGGCTCAGGGCAGTTGCAAGGTATCACGGAACCTATCACTTTAGATGCTAGCAAAAAATTCTTCGGTGTGCGTTTTCACGCCACAACAGCTGATGTGACATGGGAAAATGAATGAAAGAGCAATGGTTGGGTGTTGCCTCAGCCAATCCCGTATCTTTTCAAAACATTCGCCAAAACCCAGATACAAAGAGGAGGAAGATGAGGCCTTCACGTCCGAGGAAATTGAAGACGTATGTGGAGCCATGAGGCAAATGTTGTATGAGACTCACATGGTCCAGCCGGGAAAAGGCTCGAGCACCGCTGAGGTGCAATATATAGGGACCAATGCCAAGTTGCAAAACTGGAAGGCTACTCCGTTCCCAGTTAGGCGAGAATCCTGGTAGTCCAGTCTTGCCACTTTTTCTACATTTCGAGTTATTCCAGGGTGTAACTCAAATGTTTCTTTTAGTTTATTGTCTTTAAAATTCCAATGTAAACCCTTCTATCTTCAAATTCAATGAAATGAAATCAATATTTCATCACCTATGAATCTCTTTCTTTATTCTTTCTGATTTTTGTTACTTTTCTTATTTCTTCTTTCAGTTCTAATAATACGGAATTAAATAACATGACATACTTGCGGACTTCATGCCCAGAACCTAACACGTTGTCTCATTGTGAAATAATGAATCAAGAAGAAGAATATGATGAAGATGAGGCTTTTAGGGAAATAAACCGAGAATTGGAACAATTTGAGAATACGCCTAAGCCAAACTTAAATGAAACTGAGCTAGTTAATTTGGGTAGTTCAGAAGAGGTCCAAAAAACCATGATAAGTATTCACATGGATGAAAGAACTAGGGATGCACTGATCCAACTTTTGTTCGAATTCAAAGATATGTTTGCTTGGTCCTACGATGATATACCAGGACTAAGTGTTGATTTAGTGGTGCATAAATTACCAACTTATCTCGATCATCCCTGTGTCCAGCAAAAACAAAGAAAGTTCAAAACTGACATCAGTGACAAGATCAAAGAAGAGGTCACCAAACAGTTGAAAGCGGGTATGATCCGAGTGGTACGATACACCACGTGGTTGGCTAATGTGGTCCCAGTGCCAAGAAGGGTGGGAAAACCCAGGTGTGTGTTGACTATCGGGATCTAAACAAAGTAAGCCCCCAAGACAACTTCCCTTTGCCAAACATCCATATCCTTGTTGACAATTGTGCCAAACATGAGATACAATCTTTCATGGATTGTTAAGCTGGAAATCATCAGGTCATGATAGATGAATAAGATGCGGAAAAGACGGCCTTCACCACACCCTGGGGCACTTACTGTTATAGGGTCATGCCTTTTGGTTTGAAGAATGCTGGGGCAACTTACATGAGAGCCATGACTGCCATCTTTCATGACATGATGCACCAAGAAATCGAGGTTTACGTGGACGATGTGATCATTAAATCCAGAACGCAGGATGACCATGTTCGTAATCTGAGAAATTTCTTTGAGCGTCTGCATAAGTATGACTTGAAACTAAATCCAGCTAAATGTGCATTTGGAGTTCCGTCTGGGAAACTTTTAGGATTTATAGTCAGTCGGAGGGGCATCGATCTATATCCAACAAAGATGAAGTCTATTCGAGATTTTCCTCCTCTGATAACCAAGAAAGAGTTTATGATCTATTAGGAAGGTTGAATTACATCAGCAGGTTCATTGCTCAGTTGACTTCCACATGCGAACCCATATTTAAGTTGTTGAATAAAGACGCGGCGATTAGATGGATAGATGAGTGTCAAGAAACTTTCGACAAAATTAAAGAATATTTGTCAAATCTGCCAGTCATGGTTCTGCCCGAACCTGGAAGGCCTTTGTTTTTGTATTTGACAGTCTTGGAGAATTCCTTCGGATGTGTCCTAGGGCAACATTATGTGACCGGGAAGAAAGAACAGGCAATATACTATTTGAGCAAGAAGTTCACTAGTTATGAAGCCAAATACACTTTGTTGGAAAGGACTTGCTGCGCCCTAACTTGGGTCGCTCAGAAGCTTAGGCATTACCTGTTGGCCTACACCATCTATCTCATCACCAGGTTGGATCCTTTAAATTACATATTCCAGAAGCCGATGCCCACATGGAGGTTGGCAAAATGGCAAATCCTGCTCACTGAGTACGACATAGTCTATGTCACCCGCACGGCAAAGAAAGCTCAAGCTTTAGCAGATCACCTAGCTGAAAACCATGTTAATGATGAATATGAGCCTTTGAGTACCTACTTTTCGGAAGAGGAAGTAAATTCAATTGAGGTAATTTCAGAAGAAACCAATGCTTGGAAAATGTTCTTCGATGGAGTGGTGAACGCAAAAGGTGTCGGGATTGGGGCAATCTTGATTTCACCCACTGGTCAGCATTATCCGGCCACAACCCCGCTTTTATTTTTCTGTAGAAACAACACTGCCGAGTATGAAGCCTGCATTATTGGTATGAATATGGCAATCGACCAAGATGTGGAAGAATTGATAATCATGGGAGATTCGGAATTATCCTACAAGCTCATGGAGAATGGGAAACTCGGGATGTCAAGCTTATTCCATACACGCAACGTGTGGAAGATCTTAACAAGTGGTTCAAATCCGTTGAGTTCAGGTATGTTCCTCGGTTTCATAATGAGTTAGCCGATGCACTAGTTACTTTGGCCTCGATGTTGCCATATACAAGCAATGTCCACGTTGACCCGTTGGAAATCCAAATCTGAGAAAGGCATGGTTATTGTAATACGGTTGAGGTAGAACCAAATGTTCAGCCATGGTATCATGATATCAAGAGATTTTGAAAACAAAGGAATATCCCGAGCAAGCCAGTGGAGACCAAAAGAGAACCATTAGAAGGCTTGCCAGTGGTTTCTTCTTGAGCGGAGAAGTCTTGTACAAAAAGACTCGAGATCTGAACCTTTTAAGATGTGTGGATACCCAAGAGGTCGGGAGAATTATGAATGAAGTACACGCAGGAGTGTGTGGACCTCATATGAATGGATACGTCCTTGCAAAGAAAATCCTTCGAGCAGGTTATTAATGGATGACTATGGAAAAGGATTGCTTTATTTTTGTCCGAAAGTGTCATCAGTGTCAGGTACACGATGACCTGATTCATGCACCACCTTCAGAACTGCATCCTATGTCAGCACTGTGGTCGCTCGTTGCTTGGGGTATGGATGTCATTGGGCCAATCGAGCCAAAAGCTTCAAATGGGCATAGATTCATATTGGTTTCTATTGACTACTTCACAAAATGGGTCGAAGCAGTCACTCTCAAAGCCATTACTAAGAAAGTAGTGGTATACTTCGTGCTCTCCAACATCATCTATCGTTTTGGTATCCCTACAACTATCATTATGGAACTTGAATAGTCACTTGATGAGAGAGATATGTGAACAATTTAAGACAACGCATCAGAATTCTACCCCTTATTGGCCCAAATCTAACGGTGTGGTTAAATCGGCAAACAAGAAGATCAAGAAGATTCTTAGAAAAATGATCCAAAGTTCTAGACAATAGCATGAAAAGTTGTCGTTTGCATTGTCGGGATATTGCACAACTGTGCGCACATCAGTTGGAGCAATACCCTATCTATTGGTTTATGGCACTGAAGTCGTAATACCCACAGAAGTTGAAATTCCTTCTCTCCAAATCATCGTTGAAGCTGAGATTGAGGATAGTGAGTGTGTCAAGACTCGTCTAGAACCGTTAACCCTGATTGACGAAAAGCGGATGGCCACAGTTTGCCACGGGCAGTTGTATCAACAAAGAATGGCTCGTGCCTACAACAAGAAAGTACGTCCTAGGATCTTTGAAGTGGGAAAACTCGTTTTGAGACGTATTCTCCCGCATCATAAGGAAGCAAAAGGAAAATTTGCTCTAAACTGAAAAGGTCCATACATTATAAGAAAGTTATTGCTGAAACGGGCATTGTACTTGGGAGACATTGAAGGAAATGACCCTGAAACAGTTGTAAATGCAGACGCAGTCAAAAGTTATTACGTTTAACCCATCTGCGGTACCGATATTATTCGATTTGGATGACGAAGGCTTTCATTCTCGCTACCCCAAACACTTCAACCCTTTGCTAACCCTTTGAGCCAGTTACCTTTCTTTGATTACCCTCTCTAGAACCCGAAAACGTTGAAAAAAAATCAAAAACAAAATTTCCTTGAACTACGTTCGACTTGATTCCAAAAGGATACGTAGGTAGCCTCTCGTTGAAGTTCAGTCACACCAAAACAAAAATCCAAATTTTCCCAAAAGTGAAACTGGGGCAGATGTTATAATGGTTCGGCGATGATCCTGTCTGAATGGTTCCAAAGTTGTAATTCAATACAAATTCTTTTATCTCAAACTCTGTTCAAGTCCTTCCAATCATACGGTGAGAATGTTCAAGGGTCGGAGAATGCGGCTACTTGGATCCGATACAATAATTTGTCCTATAAATAATTTGATGTCCTATAAATAATTTGTTCAATTTGATTTATTTAATGTCTGAAATATTAGGATTTCCTATGTAGTAGTTTAAGTAAGGAAAACCTTAATAAGCAAAATTTTAGTTGATTTAAAAGTGCTTATATTAGGAGAATAATTAAATGACTATATTATTCAATGTACCATCTATTTTAAAAGGGTAAAAAAGTGAACGACATTTCACTAAGGGCTTTTGTACTTTTAATATAGTATAGATATAGATAAATAAATATATGGATAGATAGATGGATAGATAAATAGATAGATAGATAGATAGATAGATTAATGTACTGGCAGTTTTTTAGGCAAAATATTCATAAAAGAAATTCTTCATTTATGTGTTTCTGTTCTACAAACAAATAAGGCAGAAAGAAAGAAACATGTAATTAAAAAAAGTGATTGAGAAAATTATTTTAATGGTTCCAGAGTTTAGTTTATTAAGTTGCATCTCTGCACGGTCATACCACAAAGTTTGTTAATGCTTTGTGATTAATCGATATATGATGAGTCTCAGTTTAAAAAAGTAGTCCTGCCCTGACGTTAGTCAAGTAGTAAAAATACAAGTGAAATTCAAAATAGCCAGGTTTACATGTGGTAACTGGAAAATAGCCATAATTTCAAAAGTGATCGAAATTTAGCCCTTTTTTTAAGGAAAGATAAATCTAAACAAAAACACTGTTCAAAGTTCAGAAAATATTCCAACATAATATACTAGAGTTTCAGTATAATATAATATATTTCCAATATAATATACTGGTCCAGTATAATATGCTGGAAGTTCATACACAGGTGCTCCAAACTCCAGTATATTATGCTAGAACTTTTCGTGTGTTGGAATTCCAACATAATATGCTGGAAGTTCATACACAGGTGCACCAATCTCCAGTATATTATGCTGGAACTTTCCTTGTTGCAGCAAAATAGTGGCTATTTTTTAATTATCAGTCCGAAAACTGGCTAGGCCGTGCTATTTTCACTAAGAACACAGTGTGTGATATGTTGGTTAGATGTTACGGGTTCGAGTTTATGCCACAAATAAAAATAATATTTAAGCGAAGAAGAGTAGAGAGGCATACCCAATGAAAGATCAAGGAGCAGCCCTTATGATATCTTTAGTAGGTAATAGCTTGTGGAAATCGAGAATTCAATTTGCGTATGGTATATTAATAGTATCAATTTAACTGGCCGATAAGGTGGACGAATTTGTTTTGATCAAACTGTCTGGTTGTGATCAGTTCTTAAAGGAAATCTCAGTATGTAATTCTTGCGAAAGAGTTGACATCAGAGTTCGTTGGCTTCTTATCTAGCTAGCATGAAGGTTTCCTTTATTTTTACAGCATTGCTGGCTTTGCCAGCTTGCACGCACCTAGAGAATTTTTTCGGGACGTGTTGTCTCCCACCAATACAAGAATCAAACAACTCTATCCATCAAGGGTTAGGCAGAGAGGAATAACAAATTTTTTTGTCTGTGTTGGGTTTAAGTCATAATCTCTATGATTTTCACACACCTCGTCAACCACTAAGCCACACAGTTCTAGGTACTCGGCATACATATTGAAGTTGCATGGACTTATGTTGCACTATCAACGAACAAACAATAAGGAAATGTGGTCGATATGTGTAATATCAATGTCACCAAGACACTACCAAATGATGTCAATCCGAAAACAAGAACAATAAAATGCTGATTCTATGTAGCAACTTAAACCTCAGCATAACTATTTGCAACTCTTCAATCACACAAAAAGATAGGGCCTCTTCTTAGTTGAACTCTGCTATCTCAAATACCCGTGCTGTTCCATCGATAGAGACAGAAACGAGGTACTCCCCATTGGACGATGCAGCTAGAGACTGAATTGCATCAGCGTGTCCGCTAAAGGTTCTCACAAATTCTCCAGAACGGCTATCCCATATCCGCACTTTCCCATCAACACAACCTGTTGCCACATACCTATGTTGGCCCAGCCACAACAAGCATGTCACGCCCCCCTAAACAATGTATTGTCAGCAAATAGCAAGGCAATGATAAAACTGGGGTTTACTGCAAAACTTTCTTGAAATAGCATAGAGTATTTACAGAAGCAAATGAACGTTGAACTGCATGTACATATACAGATATATACAGTGAGCAAAAGGAAGTTCAGACCTCATGTTCACATGTGGAGCGAGGTAGGGATTGTTGTAAGTCCCAAATAATAAGCTTATTATCCATGCCTCCAGTTGCAGCCCATGGAGCACTGAAAGTCATTTCAGATGATGAAGTTGTATAAAACACCAACTATTAATTTAACAAACCAAAAATAAGTATTAGAGAAAGGAACATTCGAGGCATATATCAACCAAGGAATTACTACAAAAATCCAAAGAGTGAGAATAGCCACATCAGTCAAAAAAGATTTAAATCCATCCTATGCCTTATCCCAAACTCATCCATTAAGAGGTACACCCTTGTCTAAATCCTGTTCTCCGTTTCGAAGGAACATTTCCATGCAAAGGCTACAGATCTATGGAAAAAGACTTCCCAACAAAAGCTATGCTTGTAATAGGCTAAAGATGAATGGTTCTCCGGCGTTAATATAAAAGCTTATCTCAAAGCAATCTTATGTCACACATTGAATTTCGAAGAAACACGGTCATAGTAACTACTAAGATTTATGGAAACAAGCTTTGGTTTGCTAGTCCAACAAACAAATAACTAAATTGATGCTATATTATTCCACCATGACTTTCTTATCCGGGAAAGCTTGATGCTTTCTTAGGTCCAACTCGTGCCTAAATGTTGGAACTTTGGGGGCATGGAGTCCATAACCAATTTGCATCACCGCAGTCCGCATGTATTTCCTGTACTGGATTAACTCATTAAAACTTTGAGGTCACCAAAGTTCTACAATTAACCCTCTCATTCAGGAGAAAGGTAAGACCTGGCATCAACAGTCTTCCTATTTTCAGCAATGGCAATATACAATTTTGAACCTTCTTAAGGACAAGAAGCTGTCTTAGCAGGGTATTCTCATTTGAGACCATAATCTGTTACTTAGAGTATTAGAGATCCATGAGAACTCCACAACATCTGAATGCAGCACAGCAAATTCAATTTCATGCCCAAAAAGGTCCTCAGATAAATTAATAGATAACTGCTTAGAGACAGTTGATACTGAAGGTGCATCGAATTGTTTCTTTTTTTACGGAAAAGGGTTAAAATACCCCTCTACTATTGGATATTGTTTAAAGTTCCCCTCAATTAAACTATTTGGTCATTTAAATCCCTACCAACCTACTATTGATCAGATTTGCCCTCCATTTAACAAAGGGGACACATGGAGGCTTTCTAAGCCTTTTTAACCCCTAATCCTGAATTAAAATTAAACCCGACCCATTACCATTATCCATAACCCAGTAAAAATTAGAAGCAAATACTTTTTTAAAATTCAGCTGAGTTCTTCAAAATTCAGGTCCAATCGTTCTTCATTTTTTTTTAAAACCTCAAATTCGCATTTCCAAAAGACCCGGTAGCTTATGGTATTCCAATCCTCTCCAAACAAAATCAAATATCAGTCCAAGCTTCAGAAAGTATTTACCACAAGAAATTCGAACACCCAATTAATCTGAGTCACAACTTCGACGAATTTGCAGATCTGAGATCCTTGACTCATCAATCGCATTTTACGAATTCACTCATAAGTCCAGATTTCGAGGGGTCTTCAACGATTTTCTTATTAGATTCCGAACAAACATACCTCAGACCTCCGAAAATGCAAACTCAGATTCGAAGTTTTAAACTCGGCAATGGTGACCTAGTTCTAAACCCCAAACCAGTGACGGGATTTTGAAACCCAACTTTAAAATCCAGGTTTCAAGAGAAGAGATCCGGGCTGGAGTTTGCTGGGAACATGACCCCTGATAGGAGGGTGTGGGCGTCGAGGATTAGTAGGTAGTCGAGCATGTCCCTACGTTACGCGGACTCTTCATTTTGGTTCCGCATCTGTCTCGAGACGGGTCGGGAGCGGGATACGTCCCAGATTCGGTCAACCAACTTTAGATACTTTGACCTGAATCCATCGACAAATTTGGGGGGAAATTGAGATTTTAATTTCTCAAAATTAAAAAAAAAACAGATTTAAGACATGGGAAATGGCATACCCTTCAATATTGTAGTACTTTTGTCTCATATTTGATGCTTTGTGTTTCAGAAAAACCAAGTATTCACGGGGTAATGTTCTGAGTTAGGAATTCTGGTAGACCGTTGCAGCGATATAGATGGAGAGTTGGTGAAAGGCCTTGAATGGCTTTCATTTTCTCTTTATAGCTCTATTTTTTATAATTTTGATTTTTTTAGCTGAATCTCGGCACTCATATCCATACCTGGATCCGCACCCCTGAATCTTAAAATTTTGATTTTGACGAATCCGACAATCGGATCTATGCCCGTATCGGATGCCCCTACCCGAGTCCGAGCAACTTAGGTGTGTCCCTTTCTCTATCTCAGTCCTGTAGCACTAGCGTTGGTGCGTTATCTTTTTATTCTTAGTTGCTATTTTCTACTTGTTGCCACTGTTTCTTTCCATTTTCTCTTTAGCCGAGGGTCTATCGCAAACATCCTCTCTACCTTCCCAAGTAGGGGTAAGCTGTGCACACCCTACCCTACCCTCCCCAGACCCCACTTATGAGAGTTCACCGTATTGTTGTTGTTGATGTAGAAGCAAACCGTGAAGAACAAATATAAAGCAAACACGATTTTTCTAGTTTTGGATAATTTTTTAGTTAAACGCCAGATTTCTCAATGAAGAACAAGAATAAATGAGATTTTAGATTTTAGAAGCAAACTGGGAAGAACAATATGAACCAGACCCCATTTTTCTATTTTTTGAATGATTTTTCAGTAAACACCAGATTTCTCAATGAAGAATAAGAATTAGTGAGATTTCAGATTTTAGAAGCAAACCATGAAGAGCACCAGATTTTACTGGGTTATTGGTAATGGGTCGGGTTTAATTTAGTTCAAGGTTGGTGGTAAGGTTTAGAAGGCCTCCAGGTGTCCCCTCCGTCAAATGGAGGGAAATCTGATCAATAGTAAGAGTTTAGGGATTAAAATGACCAAATAGTAACTTAAAACAATATCCAATAGTAGATGGGTATTTTTTACCCTTTTCCGTTTTTTAAATATGTTCTTAACCAATAAATCTAATATGTTATCCTGGACTATCTCCACATAACTACTGTCTCTTTAGTAAAATCATAATAAGGAGATCTGACAACATTTGGTTCCTCTCGGGCTAATTTTACAAAAAGACAGTCAAGTGTTCAGTGGTCAAGACACATTCACATATTTATGGTGATTGTTGCACGATATTTTAATTATTTTCCAATCCGTCTCCTCTGTCCCCTTGAAGTTAAAGGGCATTCTAAGGGTTAAAATACAAGGATAGATAGAGATGTCAGATGTAGACAAAACCTTGCCGAAAAGCTGGCACATTCTATCGAATCTGTATGAGCACTCAGAGAAGTGACAACCTGACATAGAAAATAATAATCAGTGATCAGACAAACACCGTCCAAAGTATGGAAGCATCAAATTACATAAAAAGCCATTGTGAAAAATGTAAGCGAAAATTATCATTCATCAAAGATTCTGACCCTTCCAGTAGTTATATTGACAATGTGAGCCGAACCATCCTTTGAGCCTGAGAGAGCAAGAGTTGAATCCGAGCTGATCGTCAAGCATGTCAGTCCTTCCGTGTGATATGGATGACCTTGCAACAATAAATAAACATTTTCGGAAATTAAAAATAATAATAGTAAGATCAGATCTGACAAATCATATACTCCCTCCATTTCAAATTAAATGATGTAATTTGACTTGGCACAAAGTTTAAGAGGAAAAAAAAAGACTTGAAATATGTAGTCCTAAAAGCTTAAGGGGCAAAACTTTGTGGGGCCATGACATTTGTTTGGCCGTAAAAGCTTCTCATTAAGGCTAAGGTGGGTAAAATAACAGTCTAAAGTCAAAATGTTTCCTACCCCTGAAATGTGTCATTCTTTTTGGAACGGACTAATAAGAAAAGTGTGTCATTTAAATTGAAACAGGGGGAGTATTAATCTAGAAAAGTACAAACAACAACAACAACAAACCCAGTTTAATCCCAAAAGTGGGGTCTAAATCTAGAAAAGTAGTTTCTCTAATAAAAGACCAATGTTGTGACAGCAAATCTCGCCACTGATCATTGGAATGGAAGAGAGCCAGCTCAATATAGCATATTTTGAAAGAAAGAAACAAGCAAGATATCAATAAGCATGGATTAAGGTCCTTGAAACGAAAGAAGAGAAATGCTAACTCAGCAATATATTATTAACATATGCTTCAATCCACAATTTTTATCCAGCACTCAGCCACATCCATTCATTGGAATGGAAGAGAGCCAGCTCAATATAGCATATTGAAAGAAAGAAACAAGCAAGATATCAATAAGCATGGATTAAGGCCCTTGAAATGAAAGAAGAGAAATGCTAACTCAGCAATATATTATTAACATATGCTTCAATCCACAAATTTTATCCAGCACTCAGCCACAACCCCCGAAATATGGAAACACATTTTGTGCAAGTGACAGAAAGCCTTCTATCTGTAGGCTTCCTACCCCTTTTTGTGGTGTGTAGGTCTTAGGAGGGGGTGTTGGAGGCAGAATAACAGCTTTACTTTTCACCTAATTTAGCAGCCAGAAAGCAAAAATCTCACCTCTTACCACATGGATACTTTGTGCACTCTTTGGATCCCATATCCTCAGGGTCGCATCATCGGACCCAGTGCAAATCAATTTACCTGAGCAAGCATATATAAGAAACATAAGTTCTACTCAAAAGGAGGTAAACAGTGGAAGTATTACCAGAGAAACAGAGAAGTACCATCAGGAGTGAAACCACCACAGGTTACACTACCACTATGGCCTAAAAACGTGTTCATGAAAGCACAGTTATCAGCATTCCACATCCAAATGGAAGAATCCTCTGAACCTGCCAACACCACATGTCCTCTCGGATGCCACCTGATCCACTGAGCAATCTCAAATTTCATAATTGATCTCAAATTGTTACAAAAATAGGATTTTTTACACACAAGAAGATGTTTCACCTCTATTCCGCCTCCAGGACCTTCAAGTGTGCCATTCAGACCACCTGAAGTTAGGTTCCACACTCGTATATTCCCGTCAAGGCTCCCAGAAGCAAGAAACTGACCATCAGTACTAAAAGCCAAATTCGATACAGAATCTGTGTGACCTGCACCATAATCAAACAACTTGCATTAAACCATGAACCATTCAGATGATAAACACAAGAAAAAAATTCTTGGTTTTAGTCATGACTCAATTACCTTGCAACTCAAAAGCAAAATCACCATTACCAATCTTCCACATAAATCCTCTATCATCTCCACCACCTGTTGCCACCAAACTAGCATCTGTTGGGCTGCAGGTAACTGTATATAGTTCACCTATAAAGAGGAAAAAGTGTTGAAAAATCAAATTATCAAGAAAACAGTAAGCACCATAAAGTACAAACTAATTATACACTATACTCAATTTTTTTTGATGAAGTAATTGGCTTCATTGATGTCATCAAGAAGATGCAAAATATTACAAGAAGCAGAAGCATAGAAGCTTCAAAAAGCAAAAAAAGACCACCTGTTAGCTTACTACATATATGCTAACTTAGATACAAAGGGCTAACAAAGTTCACAAATGTTTCTGGTGAATCTACAGGGGAAATATTTGCCCAGCTAAATAAAAACAAAAGGCATTTAGCTTTTAGGGTGTGGATTGGAGTTGAAAGTCCATCAAAGCATCTTTTATTTCTTTCATTCCATATGCTCCAACAAATACAAGCAGGTATCATTTTCCATATGTTCTTGATGGTCTTTATCAACTTTCCAGCTGCCCCAGCTCTGAAATGCCTCCTTCATGTTGTGAGGTATAACCCATCTAATACCAAAAATAGAGCAAAACATGCTCCAAATATCTGCTGCAACTCTATAATGTAGGAATAGGTGGTTGTTGGTTTCTGCATACCTTTGACACATGTAGCATCTATTAAACTAACTGAAAGTTCCTTTTAACAAGGTTCTCCTGAGTCAAACATGCCTCATAAAGTGCAATCCAGCTGAAGCAGATGACCTTGGGTGGTAGTCTAGTTCTCCATATTAATTTCCATGGCCAAAGATCATTAGTTCCAATTCTATCCATTATTAACCTGTACCCTGCCTTCACAGAATACCTACCATCACTTCCTCCTCCCCATCTGAACTTATCTGTGATGTGATCATTTAGTGTGACGCCATGTAGTACCTCTAGCAGTCGAACATAATCAGAAACCTCCCAGTCCTGCAAATTCCTTCTTAGAGTAACATTCCAAATGGGCCCATCCTTATTTTGAATGATTGTAGAGTCGGGATTAGGAGGCATCAACAACAATTAACTCATGGCTGCATCAAACTATTAACTACTACAAAATCCATGAAACACATTTAACCTCCATATCTGAAATCATTGTGCCAGTGAGGTTAAACCATCTTAAGTGAAGCAGGTTCACCAGCAGCAGACGCAAATTTTTGGAAAAGCCCCAAAAAAACATAGGCCCAGCATCTGATGCAAAAATCTTGTTTATATTTCCAGATTAAATTCCCATCACAGAATGAACAGCTAGAAGCCTAGAACAGTTAGCTAGAATATATCATATTTTGTTCTTTTTCATCTCTAGATCAAGTAATTTTTTCTCTTTCATTGCAGGACCTCCTCTTCCAAAAGCATGTTATAGAATACTCCAACTGAAATCAATAAGATTTAGTTGGCTATAAACAAAACCCTATTTTTTATCTTAATTGGCAAAGTTGAATCTTGTCCTCCTGGAAAAATCTCGATCCAAGAAAAACATAGCTCTTTTGCAAATTTCATATTCCACGCATAAAACTTGTTTGGTAATAAGCATTGGCACCTGGTTCTACTTTCTAAGACTACTACTACACCATGATCCATCAGTGCCTTTAAAACCACAGGTTTTCTTTTTCATATCTTAAGAAATTGTATGTATACTCCACCATGACCACTGGTTGTCTCTTTCATCGTCCAATCTTTCTTTTAGTACTCATTATTTGTTCAAGCTTGCCTTCTACAATGCACTTCCCAGTAAAATCTGTCCACTTATTTGAAGCACCATCAATCAAAGGCAATATCACTTCTAAGTGTAGAATTCTATGCGACTGAAAAGGCAATGTTTCCAAATTTAGTCAGCTAAACAACCTAGCTATACCTCACACATGTTTTTTTAACCGAAACACAAAGAGACTCAACATAACATCAGGCAACTTCCAGTTTTCCAACTACTGCAGGACTAAACAAAATAAGAATATCAAATGAGCGTTGTTCATTATTCAAATATCAAATTACAATAATACTAAAAGAAGTACAATACCAGTATGGCCCGTGAATGTATGAACCGAATCATCAGCTTCATCTGAAACCATTATTCCAAACATCTATATCAGTATGCTAATTAATCAAAAAAAAGGTTCTGAACTGAACACCCCACACCCCACCCCCAAAGAAAATGCACCCAACATGAAAAATAAGTAATACAAAGTCCAAACCCAGAATTACAGCAATAATTCAATTTCGCAAAGTTTGCAGCTTGCAGCAAGATATCATCTCCCTGTCACAATTTATTTGATACACTTTACTTTTTAGTGTATCACCATTCTATATATAAAAATAATTTAACTTTAAAATTTACATTTTACCCTTTATAAGGAGATTTATAACCACACAAATGTTTATGGTTTGTTTTAGACAACAAGTTACAATAGTCTTTCTTCATTTCTTAAACCTAGAGTGCAGTCAAATACATTCACATATATTGGGATGGAGGGAGCAAGTAAAAGTAATTACAGCAGAAACATGAATAACCAAGATATATGAAATTTTGGCTGTATATACTCAGAAGGTTTCTAAAAGTGATTAAGTCAAATAGAAAGCTGAAAACTTAAAACAAAAGACTTCCATTGAGCCAAACATAACTCACCTAACAATCCTCCCCCTCCTTCTTCTTCTTCTCCTTCATCATCTTCATCAGCATCAATTAACTCTGCAACCATTATTTGTTTTGTAATTGTCCATAAATCTAACTATAATAAAATAAGAAAATAAGAGTTTGTGGAAACAGATTGGAATTTTGTTTTATACCTTCTTCATCAACGTTTATTTGTTGTATGATATCATTTTCATCTATGAAGACCTCATCTTCGTGTTCGTCTTCTTCGTGGTGGGGTGATGGAGCGTTCATGATTATACCCTAAACGTCGTCGTATGAATGAGATTACGGCAGCTGCCGCGGCGGAAGAGAGGGGCGGATGTTAGTGATTTTGGGGTTTAAGGAGGGTATTAGAAGGATAATAATTTATGGGCCAAAATTGGGAAAGAACTTATTTTATTTTAGTTACATAAATGTGACTATTTGAACGTGAGGAAATTTAAAAAAAAAAATTAGGAATAGAACTTATTTTCATAAACTTCTGAACGAAGAAGGGGACCGAAATATTGTGCTACGCGAATTAGAGCATTTCGAGAGTTCCCGTGACTTTGGGTGTTGCAGGCGTATCAAGGTTTGAGGGGGTTGTGGGAGCTATGCGTAAGATGAGTAGGGGCAAGGTGACCGGATCAGACGAGATTCTAGTGGAATTTTGTAAGTGTGTGGGAAGAGCAAATTTGGAGTGGTTGACTAGGTTGTTTAATGTTATTTTTAAGGCGAAGAGCATGCCAGATGAATGGAGGTCGAGTATGGTGGTTCCATTGTATAAGAACAAAGGTGATATCTAGAGCTGTAACAATTATAGGGGTATCATATTACTGAGTCATACCATAAAAGTGTGGGAGAGGATGGTTAAAGTGAGGGTGAGGATGACTGTGTTTGTATCTGACAACCAGTTCGGGTTTATACCGAGTCATTCTACTACAGAAGTTATTCACCTTGTTAGGAGGTTGGTGGAACTGTACAGAGAGAGGAAGAAGATTTGCACATGGTGTTCATTGACATAGAGAAAACGTATGACCATGTTCCTAGAGAAGTTCTCTGGAGATGCTTGGATGCTAAAGGTGAGTTGGTTCCCTGCATTATGGCGATTAAGGATATGTATGATGGGGCTAGGACTCGGGTTAGGATAGTAGGAGGCGACTCTGAGCATTTTTCGATTGTAACGGGGTTACACCAAGGTTCTGCGCCCAATCCGTTCTTATTCGCCTTGGTGATGGACGCGTTAACACACCATATTCAATGGGAGGTACCATGGTGCATGCTATTCGCCGATGACATAGTTCTGATTGATGAGTCGCGAGCTGGTGTTCATGAGAGGCTGAAGGTTTAGAGACACGCTCTTGTCTAAGGATTTCAAGCTGAGCAAGACGAAGACGGAATACCTAGAGTGTAAGTTTAGCGATGAGCCGGGGGAAGTTGGTGTGGAACTAAGGCTTGAATCACAAGTCATCCCAAGTAGAGGCAGCTTCAAGTACCTTGGGTCAGTTATCTAGGGGGAGGGGAGATCGACGAGGATGTCACTCACCGTATCAGGGTAGGATGGATAAAGTGGAGGTTAGCATCTGGAGTCCTATGTGACAAGAGAGTGCCACCGATATTCAAAGATAAGTTTTATAAACTGGTGGTTAGACCAGCCATGATGTATGAGGCTAAGTGTTGGGCTGTTAAGAACGCACATATCCAGAAGATAAAAGTAGCAGAGATAGGATGTTGATGTGGATGTGCGGGTATACTTGGATGGATAAGATTAGGAATGGTGATATTGGGGAGAAGGTGCATGTGGCTCCCATTGATGACAAGACGTGGGAAACGAGGCTCGGATGGTTCGGGCATATTAAGAGGAGAAGCATAGATGCTCCGGTAAGGAGGTGTGAGCGGCTGGTTGTGGATGGTACGAGAACAGGTAGAGGGCGGTCTAAAAGGAAGAGGTGATCAGGCAAGATATGACAAGACTTCAGATTTACGAGGACATGACACTTGATAGGAAGATGTGGAGGTCCAGTATTAGACTTGTAGGTTAGGAGGTTGTCGAGTCTTACTTTACTTCGTACCTTTGTGAGACTAATCTGGTAGGGTTTTTGTCTAAGACAGCCAGTGGCAACGTTGTGTCTTACTATTTTGCTTTTCAGTGCAGGACCTATTTACTAGTTATCGCTTTTGCTTTGCTTTGCATCTTTATCTGGATTTCATGTTGTTCCTATTTTACCTATGACTGCTATGTTGATACTAATATTATCTCCTTTTGTCCTTTTGTTTTCTTGAACCGAGGGATCTTTCGAAAACAGTCTCTCTACCCCTTCAGAGTAGGGGGAAGATCTGCGAACACACTACCCTCCCTAGACCCTCTAATGAGATTTTACTGGGTTATTGTTGATGTTGTGTTAGTATTAGTGAGGTTTTAGCCAGGGAAGTGTGATACGTTGCGAGTGTATAATAAGAAGGTTAGAAAATTAGAATCATCATTATTAATGATAAGTTTTTGCCAATAGGTAATATTGAATCAATGCCAATCAAAGGGCAACTATCGTGCCAATAATAATAGACAGTCATCTCCACTAAACGACACATATAGTTAAGGAAAAAAAAATAGTACCAACAAATTATATGAGATAAAGTAAAATGGACGAAATGGGAGGACATATACTATACATGGGCATAGGCACCTTGCTTAAAGCGGCATCACATGAGATCGCTTCGTCGAAAGTTTTTCATAATATGTATGTATAAATAATGAATAAAAGTAAAATATTAGGTATAAAAAATGACAACGCTTGCTATTACAGTAATTTATTTATTTGTTCACTTCTTCAAATATTGATATCAGTTGCGAAAATTGATGCTTACGCCACTGATATTATGTATTTATGTATCTTACACCAATTATTATGTTTTCACCTTCTAACAGCTGGATTGCGAATCTTTTGATTTATTGAAGTATAATCTAACTTAAATATTAACCTCAAAATCTGCTCTTGCTTGAAACGCCCAACAAAAAGAACAAAGAATACTTACTCTAGCAATACATTAAGCTTCAGATGCTGTAATCAGTTATAAAGTATATGTGCAAAACTGAAAACAAGAATTAAACAAAAGCTTTGCATGCAACTTTGAGCTCTATAGTACTTAAACCTCGGTGTAACTATTTTAACTCTTTAAGAACAACACAGCCATAGGGATCAAAAGTCTGCTATCTCAAAAACGCGCGCTGTTCCATCCATAGAGGCAGAAACGAGGTACTCCCCATTGGACGATGCAGCTATAGACTGAATTGCAGTAGTGTGTCCACCCAAGGTCCTCACACAGTCTCCAGAACGGCTATCCCATATCCGCACTTTCCCATCAACACAACCTGTTGCCACATATGTAGATTGCCCCGGCCACAATAAGCATGTCACGCCATCCTAAACAAAGTTATTGTCAGTGAATGGCACACAAAAAAATTGTGGTTTAGAGCAAATGTATGTTCAACTGCATGTAAAGATACAGAAATATACAGTTGGAGCACAAGAAAGTTCAAACCTCATGTTCACATATGGAGCGAGGTGAGGAGCGCTGCAAGTCCCAAATAATGAGCTTATTATCCATGCCTCCAGTTGCAGCCCAAGGAGCGCTGAAAGTCATTTCACATGATGGAAGTAGTTTAAAGCACAAATATTAATTTTGCAAACCCAAAAATTACTAGAGAGCGGAACATTCAAGGAATGTAACTCATGTCAATCAATCAGGATCCGATGGAAGGCAAAGGGATTTGAACTTCAGAGATTGAGATTAGCTGAACTAACGAAAATTGATATAAAGCCTTACATACTATGTTTATCCCTAAGTCATCTATTTAAGAGGTACACCCTTGTCTTAGTCTTTCATCCGGTTCTTGTCTCCAAATAGTTCATGCAATGGCTACAGACCCAATCTTAAACCCCATCCTATGGGAAGAGACTTTCATACAAAAAGTGTGCTTGTAGTATGCTCAGGAAGAAGGGTCCTCAGGGGTTACTATCAAAGCTTATCTCAAAGCAATCTAGAGTCACATAGAAGAAACAAGGGCATAATAACAATCAATGCTGACGTTTATGCCTGCTTTACGAAGCTATCTAAGCAGGATGTTCTCATTTGAAACCACTATCTGTTACTTAGACAATTTGCAATCCTCTCCCGCAAAATACAACACGAAGACTGCAAACATCTGAATGCAGCAAACCAAATCCGCACTAAAGCAATTTTATGCCCACAAAAGATCCTCACATAAATTGATAGATGACTGCTTAGGCACAGTTGATACTTGATACTGAAGGTGCATCAAAGTGTTCTTTTACATGTTCGTAACCAATAAATCTGATATGGTATGCTAGACTATATCAACATAACTACTGTCGCTTCAGTTAAATCATCTTCAGGCTTGCTAGCAACATCTGGTTCCTTTTCTAGCAATTTGACAATACGACAGTCAAGTCTTCAGTGGTCAAGGCACATTCACATACATGTGGTTTACTTGTTGCACATTTTTTTCCAACCCATATCCTACGTGGTCTTTCAAATCAAAGGCATTCAAAGGCTAAAATATAAGGATAGAAAGAAAGATGTCAGATGTAAGTAAAACCTTGCTGAAAAGCCGACACATTCTATCGAATCTGTATGAGCACTCAGAGAAGTGACAACCTGACATAGAAAATATTAATCAGCGATAAGCCAAAGTGCCCCCAAGGTCAGGAAGCATCAATTACAGAAAAAACCATTGTGAAAAATGGAAAGTGTAAAGTATCATCAATTGAAATTTCTGACCCTTCCAGTAGTTATATTCACAATGTGAGCCGAACCATCCTTTGAGCCTGTGAGAGCAAGAGTTGAATCCATGCTGATCGTCAAGCATGTCAGTCCTTCCGTGTGATATGGATGACCTTGCAACAACGAATAACAATTTTTTTTTACAAAAACAACAAACAATAATAACAGGACCAGATTTGAGAAATCATGTATTAATTTTAAAAAAGTAGTTTCTCTAATAAAGACAAACGATGTGACAGCAAATCTCGCCACTGATAAGAGTGCTAATATCATTTCTTGGAATGGAAATACAGAGAGCCAGCTCAACATAACATAAAGAAAGAAAAGAAACAAGCAAGACATTGATCAGAATAGATAATAAGGTCCTTGAGGATGAAAGAAGAGAAACGCTAACTTAGCAATATACTGTACTAACAAATGCTTCAATCCACAGTTTTTATCCAGCATTTTATATCTCAGCCACATCCCCCTAAATATGGGAACACACTTTGTTACGATTGGCAGAAAGCCTTATATTTGTGGCCCCCCAACCCTGCTTTCTCTATGTGTGTGTGTCAGTGCGTGGGGGGTGTTATTACAGCATTACTTTTCACCTGATTTTGAAATGCATAATGGAAAAGAAATCAAGATATTAGCAGCCAGAAAGCAAAAACCTTACCACTTACAACATGGATACTTTGGGCACTCCTTGGGTCCCATATCCTCAGAGTCGCATCATCAGACCCGGTACAAATTAATTTACCTGAGCAAGCATATATAAGAAACGTAACCTCAACTCAAAAGAAGAAAAAGACGGGCAATTTTAATGAGAAACAAGTACCATCAGGAGTGAAACCACCACACGTTACACTACCACGGTGACCTAAAAACATGTTCATGAAAGCCATGTTATCAGCATTCCACATCCAAACAGAAGAATCCTCTGAACCTGCCAACACCACATGTGCTCTTGGATGCCACCTGACCCACTGAGCAACCTCACATTTCTTAGTTGATCTCAAATTGTTACACAACATCGGATTTCTTGCGCACGAAAAAATGTGTCACCTCTATTCCGCCTCCAGGACCTTCAAGTATGCCCTTCGAACTACCTGAAGTTATGTCCCACACTCTTATATGACAATCAAAGCTACCAGAAGCAAGGAACCGACCATCAGTACTAAATGCCAAACTAGATACAGAATTTTCGTGACCTGCACCATATCTCAAGGTTCATCTAATTAGCGACGCAAAATGTTGAACCATTCAAATGACAAAGACAAGACAAATATTCTTGGTACTAGTGATGACTTAATTACCTTCTAACTCAAAGGAAAAATCACCTTGACCAATCCTCCACATAAATCCTCTGTTATCTCCACCACCTGTTGCCACCAAACTAGCATCTGTTGGGCTACAGGTAACAGTGTATACTTCACCTATAAAGAGGAAAAGGTATTGAAACAATTAACTTATAAAGAAAAAAAAAAGGTAAAAGAAATCAACATCAGAGTACAAACTAATTATAGACTATGCCAAATCAGGAGGCATCAACTACAATCAATTCATTGATGCATCTAACTATCAACTACAAGATCCATGAAAACACATCTAACCTCCATATCTAAAATTATTGTGCCAGTGAGATAAAACCATCTTATGTGAAGTAGATTCCACAAACATCAAATGCAATTTCTTCTATAAGGTAAATAATCAGATTAGATGTGTGGGAAAATCCCTGTATAGAAATACCAAAAATTGGAGGAGCAACATCTGATGCAATATATTTCCAGATTAAGTATCATAACATATATTTTTCTTTATGAAAGTAACATTTGTATTAAAAATCACAGCACAAAGAGTGTGTCAGTAACCATGTACAGGTTCCAAAAAGAAATGCCTCAAATTCTCTTGCTAGATATGAGAGTCTTCCATTTGACCAAATGAAATAATTTGCTCTCCCTATTCCTTTGCCAGATAAAGTTCCTTCTCAATGTATCAAGTCTCTTTTCCACTTTAACTGGAAGTGGGAACAGAGACATTACATAAGTAGGAATGGAGTCTAATACACCCTACTGCCCAATGAAAGATACTGACTTTTCCAATTTGCCAATCTCCTTTCACTCCTTTCTATTACCCCTTGCTATTTTCAAGGGATTTGCTATTTGCCCCCACTGAGACCCAAGTAAGTTTTATGAAAAGCTCCTATTTCACGCTCCAATGTGGCTGCCAACCTTTATATTTGATCCACTTACTTGATTGGCTATAGCATACTCTTCCTCCAATTGACATGTATGGTTACATGTTCTTGCATTACATTTTTGTTTGTCTTTTTTCTTTTCTTTGCTAAAAAGCCCACATCAAGATGCACTTAAAGCTACAACAAACTTTGGCACCGCTTTTGACGACTCAAAGTTTCCTATCTTGTCAGCTAAAAACCTAGCAATAGCCCATACAAAAAGGCCAACAACTGAGTTTTCTTCGTTCATGTCCATAATTGTGAACTTAACACAACATCAGGCAACCTCCAGTATTCATATCAACTGTCATTATTCAGTATGGAATTACAGGAATACTAAAAGAAGTACAGTACCATTAACCCAAATATCCATATTAGTGTGCTAATTAATTTTTTTTAATTTAAAAAACAAGTTATAAACCCAAAGCCCCAAACCAAATAAGTAATCCAAACCCAGAACTACAACAATAATTAACAACAACAACAACAAAGCCAATAGTTTCCTACGAGTGGGGTCTAGGGAGGTAAGATGTACGCAACCTTACCCCAACCCCCGGAAAGGCAGAGAGATCGTTTCCAACAGACCCTCGGCTAGAGAACGACCGAAAAAGAAAAGGTAATTGCAACAAGTAGGAATAACAGCAAGATGAAATAAGATCAAATCCAAGAATGCAGTCAAACTCCAGGTGATAACTATCTATGAATAAAAGATATCATACTAACACTAATGCTAGCGAACTGAGTAAGAGAAAGAGAAATGCTCGACTACCTACGAACCTTCTATCCTAATCTTTGACCTCCACACCCTCCTGTCTAGGGCCATGTCGTCAGTCAGCTCCAGCTGCGCCATGTCCCGCCTAATAACCTCTCCCCAAGACTTCTTAGGCCTACATCTATCCCTTCTACAGCCCACCGAGGCTAACCGCTCGCACCTTCTAACTAGGGCTTCTATACTTCTCCTCTCAACATGCCCGAACTATCTCAATCTCGCTTCCCGCATCTTATCTTCCATAGGGGTCACTCTCACTCCCACCTTTTCCCGAATAACTTTATTCCTAATCTTATCCAACCGGGTATGCTCACACATCCACCTCAAACATCCTCATTTCAGCTACTTTTAGCTTCTAGGTATGACAGTTCTTGACCGGCCAACACTCTGCTCCATACAACATAGTCGGTCTATCTACAACCTTGTAGAACTACAACAATAATTAAATTTCATAAAGTTGACAGCTTGCAGATATATGTAAGAAAACAATTACAGCAGCAACATGAATAACCAAAAGTAACTCATGAGTACATCGGAAAGCTGAAAACTTTGAAAAACAAAAGAAGAAATTGAACCTTTTTTTCCTTCTTCATCTTCTTCATCAGCATTATCAAGCTCTGCAACCACAAATTTATTTATTTAATTTTCTTATATATGGCCATAAATCTAATTATAATCGAAGTCAATACCAGTATGACCCATGAATGTATGAACCGAATCATCAGCTTCATCTGAAACCATTATCCCAAAAATATCAAAATCTAAACCCAGAATTACAGCAATAATTAAAATTTCATGAAGTTGGCTCTGCAAACACAAATTTATTCTTTTGTTTTATAATTGGCCATAAATTGATTTTTCTTTGTACCTTCTTCGACACTATCAATTATAACATCTTGTTCATGTTCGTCGTGGTTGCTTGACGAATCATCCATGTCCATGTCCATAGCGTCTGAGCTCTGCTGCAACGGCGGCGGCGGCGGCGGCGGAAGTAAAGCGGTGATGTCTGTGATTTTGGGTTTTAAGGAGGTATTATGGGCCAAAATTAGAAAATGAATACTATTAGTTTTTGTAATTATATAAAAACCCACGTCCACCTAAAATTACTCGCCTAAATTTGAATTTCCTCTATTTCAACGAATGAAGAATTTAATTAGCCTTTCCCTTCTCTGTCTCCGTGAGGATTTGTTTTGAACGTGCAGCATGCATGAATACATGCAGGCAGAACATAAAGATAAGGGATCTTTACACAAATAGCCGTCGGATTCACTGTTACTTTTTCTAACTGGTACGATATTATATATATTAATAGACTATTTTTAGTTTAAGCGATTAAATGAGCGATTATATAAGTAGCTAGCTCGCCAGTTCAAAGGCGAAGTCAAGGTGCAGAGAAAGCCGATCTTGGACCGCATTTAATAAGTCATAATGGAAGTTTATAAATATTTGTAAAGTGTTGAAAGTGGAAAATGAGCTGAAATCAAGCAAATTTGTTCTAGGGTTTGTTATGTTCGAGAGAGAAAGAGAGAGTATTTCATATTTGTGCAAAATGAAAATAATACAATGTGTTTTGATACAAACCTCATTCTTTCTTATATCTGACCCGGCCCACACTATAAATTGTGGGCCAAAAATCATAATCAAATAAGTGGGCTTGGCCCAATACAAAATAATAAAAGCCTAACTCCTAACTAATTCGGACTTGGGTCAATATTTTCAATACCCCCTTTAAGTTGGAGGGTGATAAAACCTCCAACTTGGATAGAATACCATGATGAGCAGCACCAGACAAGGTTTTGGTGAGAATATTAGCCAATTGAGTAGAGGAAGAAGTGTGAAGTAACTGAATGAGAGCAAGCTTGGTTCTGACCAGATGGCAATCCAACTCAATATACTTAGTACGCTCATGAAAATAGGGTTTTTGGCAATATAAATAGCAGCTTGGCTATATATCACAAAATAGAGGAATATCATAAAAAACAAAGAACACCCAAATCCAGAAGTAACCTGTGCAGCCAAGTAACTTCACCGACAGCGTTACTCATGGCCCTGTATTCAGCTTCAGCATAGGACATTGATACCACAGTTGCTTCTTAGACTTCCAACCTACAATGCTACCTCATAGTAACACACAAAAACCAGTGATGGACCTTCTAGTATCCGAGCAGGCAGCCCAGTCACTATCACAAAAAGCAGCAAAAGAAAAATCAATGGTATTGTTGAGGAAGATTCCAACCTCAACAGTACCCTTCAAATACTTCAGCAAATGGGAACCAACTTCCAAATGAGGTATACAAAGAGAGTGCATGAATTGAGAAAGGGGTTGCACAACAAAAGAGATGTCTGGCCTGGGGTGAGTGAGAAAATTGAGTTTTCCAACCAAAGACCTATACACCTCAGGCTTGGGAAGAGGCACACCCTCCTTGGCTTTAGGTTTGACAGACAAGGAAAGAGGACAAAACACATGGGGGAATCATAACAATGAAACTCATGGAGAAGGTAATGAATGAACTTATTTTGATGCAACATAACACCTGAAGCTGAGTATAACACCTTTATGCCCAAATAATAGTTGAGATATCCCAAATCCTTAATTCCGAATTGATGGTGAATAAAGGACTTAAGAGCAAAATTTCAGCACTATTAGTGCCAGTCAAAATAATGTCATCCACATAAACAGCAAGCACCACAATAGAATCCCTATAAACCTTTGTGAACAAGGAATAATCATTGAGAGAATGAGAATAACCTATAGAAGATAGGTCCTAAGAGAGCTTGGAATACTATTGCCTGAAGGCTTGTCTGAGCCCATAAAGAGATTTTTACAGCCTACAAACCAACTGCCCAGAAGTAGAAGGGGAAGAAACAGTGTAACAAGGAGGCAACTTCATAACACCTCCTTATAATGACCCGACCGATCGTTTTGCTATCTAGAACCCCGTTCCTCTGAATAAGACTTTCCATACGTGATTTTACTATTTTATGACTTACGGGAATGGTTAGTTCGAGATTTGAAAGGGTTCGGATTGAAATTGGAACACATGCTTCTTTAAGGTTGGCTTAAAAGAGTAAGTTTGACTTACGTCAACATTTTGAGTAAACGACCTCGGAATCGGGATTTTATGGATCTAATAGGTTCGTAAGATAATTTTGCACTTGGGCGTATGTTGAGATTGGGTTTTGGATGATCCGAGAGCATTTTAGCGCGTAAGAAAGGTGGCATTTTGAGTAAATTTCATAAGTTTGGGTTGAAGTGGATTTTTACATACTAGACGTCTGTTTAGGATTCTGAGCCTGGGAATAGCTTTGTATGGTGATTCTGGACTTAGGAGCACGTCTAGAAGTGGATTCTAAGGTCCGTAAGTCATTTCGGGGTAATTTGACAATTAGAAATTTGAAATTTTTGAAAAGTTTGACCGAGGGTGGACTTTTTGATATCGGGTTCGGATTCTAGTTCTATAAGTTGGAGTAGGTCTGTAATATAATTTAAGACTTGCAAGCAAAATTTGGCATTATTCCGAGTTGATTTGATAGGAATCCGACGCTCAAGAAGTAGTTTTAGAAGTTCTTGAGTTCATAAGTTAATCCATGCATTTTGGCATCCGATTCGTGGTTCTTGATGTTATTTTAGTATGATTGCGTGAGTGAGTTCATGTGATATTTTTAGACTTGTGAGGATGTTTGGTGCAGAACCTCGAGGGCTCGAGTGAGTTTGGGATGTTCGGGAGGATGAGAAAACTTTAGTTCTTCTAGTGTTTCTTGGCAGTGGTTCCAGATCTCACAAATGCGAGAAATTGTTCGCATTTGCGAACCTCATAATTGAAAGATGGGCTTCGCAATTTCGATTAAGCCTGTCATGGGAAATGTTCGCATTTCCGACACTTTCGTCACATTTGCGACCTCAGCAATGCTCGCATTTGCGACTCTTTGGTCGCATTTGCGACCTTGGCAGCATAAGCCCAGGTTCGCGTTTGCGATGGAATTATCGCATTTGCGACCTTCGCAATTGCGAACCAGGTGTCGCAAATGCGACATCTGAGACCTGTGCACAGCTTATTAAATGTGGGACTTAGACCATTTAGCTCATTTTCTTTCATCTCTTGGGTAATTTTTGGAGCTTTTAGAATAGGGATTTCACCTAGCACTTTGAGGTAAGTAATTTCCACCCAATATGAGTTAAATAAATATATTATGGGTAGATTAACATGTAAAAATTGGTAAAATTAAGGGTTTATATGAAAACCTAGGTTTTTGATAAAAATGAGATTTAACCACGAGATTGGTTAGAAAATTTAGTGAAAATCATATATTTGAGTTCATGGGGTTCTGGGTAACAACTTTCAAAAATTTCCGAAACCCGTGCACGTGGGCCCGGGGTGAATTTTAGGAATTCTTCAAATAGGCCTGGGAAATTACTTTGATAGTTAGAATATGAACTTTTGAGCATGTATTGATTATTTTATATAATATTTGACTAGTTTCGAGTTGTTTGGCAACAAATTTGGGGGTTTGAGCACAACCTTGGCCGGAAAGTAGGCTTCGAGACGGAGTAAGTCTCTATTCTAACAGTGTAAGAGGGAATTAACCCCATAGGTGAATTAAATAAATATGTGTACCTATTTGCGGGGACTACGTATGTACAAGGTGATGAGAGTCCGTACATGGTTACTAATTATGCTATTGTCTGGGTAGTCTAGGACCCATATCATGCTATACTTGCAAGGTTTTCCCCTACTTGATAACGCAATTACTTAAGTCATATTGAAATTGATAAAAGAATTGTAAAAGGTTAAATTTCACTTACTTGAAGTTTTAAATGAGACACTTGACTCTTATTGAAAATTTATGTTTCTTTGAAGTATTTTCTATTTGTGGTGCGGGCCGAACGCCTCGGTAGAAGATAGATGTATCTATGGTTTGTGTCATTCGATCCTCGACAGCGCATAATTTAAATATTATGTTAGATCGGACCGTAAGACCTCGACATAATTTGCGCATGATAAATCTTAGGAACTATTCATAATTGATATTGCTTCAATGCCTTGAGATACAAACTATTAAATGATGAAAAATAAACTTGGCACTTAATATTTGTGAAAGGAGTATTTACTATTTCCTACTATTGAGTTTTCAGTATTATTCATGTAATCCATGCTTAGTTATAATTTTGGCATATTACGATTAGCCGATATTAAGTGTCAAAGTCGATCCCTCATTACTACTTTTTCGAGGTTAGACTCGATACTTACTGGGTACATTTTGTTTATGTACTCACGCTACACTTCTACACTTAAATGTGTAGGATCTAAGGCAGGTACATCTGGGTATCAGTCCGGCGCGCATGCTTTACTCTTGGTATGAGACTACACGGTGAGCTGCCCCTTCCAAGTTGTTCTGCAGCAGCCGAAGTCTTTTTGTTGTTATTGTTCTGTCTATTTTATTTCGGACAGTAGAGTAGTGATCTTATGTATATTCTACTAGTAACCCATACTCTTGTGACACCATGTCTTGGCACACACTAGTAGACTTGTGGTTTTGATTTTTATTCTATGATTATGATTGCACTCAGTTGCTATTGCGTTATGTATTTTAAATCCAGTATTTCTCAAATATTTTAACTTAAGAAAAGTTTAATTTAAGAGAATCCCATTGTTGAGGAGTAGGGCGAGGTGCCCGCAGCAGAGCCAACCCTGGTAGATTTCATGTCAGCACCGAGCTTTCAGGAGGTCATGGGCCGTATGCTCTGGTTCATGTATACTATGACTCAAGCAGGTTTATTTCCGGTGAACCCAGCCACATCTCAGGCGGGAGGGGGAGAATAGACCCCTAATGTCCAGGCTCTGGGGCATGCAACTCCCGTATATCAGATCCGACGTGGGCGGAGCTCAGACATTTACAACAGCTGCACCTAAGCCTAGACCAGCTGCGACTGTAGAGCCACTGAACCTTTTGGACAGATGGACTAGGCTACACCCTCCTGTCTCGGAGGTGAGCGACATGAGGATCCCCAGGACTTCATTGACAGGTGCAGGGACAGACTGCACAACATGAGGATATTGGAGTCTTATGGGGTGGATTTCACTACTTTCCAGGTGGAGGGCAGGCCCCATAGGTGGTGGCAGTCTTATCTTCTTGGCAGATTAGTAGATTCTCCTCCCATGGCTTGGGACCACTTTACATGCCTATTCTTGGATAGGTATATTCCACCATCTCAGAGGGAAGAGTTGCGATTCCAATTTGAGCAGCTCCATCAAGGTCAGCTGTCTGTGACCGATTATGAGGCGAGATTCTCTGAGTTAACTTGCCATGCACTTATAATACTTCCTACTGAGGCGGAGCGAGTGTGGAGGTTTTTTGCGGGGTTGCACTCCAGTATTTCGAGCTAGTATGTCCCGGGAGGTTAAGATGGGGACTTCTTATCAGCTATTAGTCGAGATTGCTTGGAGGATTGAGGGTTACTGTCAGCGAGGTAGGGAGCAGATATAACGGACAAGAGGTTCCATTTTTCTGGAGAGTTTAGATGTGTCCCGGTTGTGGGCAGAGGTTAGTTTGGGAGGGGTCAGCCTAGCAAGCCCACATCTCCAGCACCACTACCTCCTCGGGGTGCTTTGGCGCGACCCTGTTTCAACGTCATGCCAGAGAGTTCTTACCGTCCACCAGCCATACAGGGTTCTTCCAGTGGGTATTCACGCCATCAGGGTAGCAGATCACAACACCGAGAGTTTGTTTCGAGTGCGGAGATCTCAGTCATGTGCGGAGATTCTGCCCCAAGCTTCGGGGCAAGGCAGTGCAGCAGGACTAGCAGCCCATAATTACAACACTATCCGTCCGACCGCCTAGAGGTGGAGGGTAGGAGGGTAGGGGTCGTCCTAGAGGTGGAGTCGAGGCAGGGGGAGGTCAGCCAGCTAGTGTTCAGTTAGGCGGAGGCCAGCCAGTCGGTGCTCCAGCTAGGTTCTATGTTTTTCCGGCCAGACCAGATGTAGTGGACTCAGATGCCGTGATCACAGATATTATTTCTATATACGGTAGGTATGCATCGATATTATTTTATCTAGGCTCTACCTATTCATATGTATTATCTTTGTTTGCTAATTTCCTAGATATTCCTCGCGAGTCCTTGGGTACTCCTGTTTATGTGTCCACTCATATGGGCGATTCTATTGTTACTCGGATATATCAGTCATGTATGATCACATTATGTGGTTACAACACTAGAGCAGATCTTCTATTGCTTGATATGACCGACTTTGAGGTCATCGTGGGCATGGACTGGCTATCCCTATATCACGCCATCCTTGATTGTCATGCAAAGATTGTTACCTTAGCAATGCTGGAGTTGCCTAGATTGGAGTGGAATGGTTTGTCTGTCAGTACATCCAGACAGGTTATCTCCTTTCTAAAGGCTCGATATATGGTCGAGAAGGGTTGTTTGGCTTATCTAGCTTATGTTCGGGATACTACCGTAGAGACTCTGGCGATTGACTCAGTACCAGTAGTCCGAGAGTTCTCCGATGTATTTCCTTCTGACCTTCCAAACATGCAACTAGATTGTGATATCAATTTCTGTATTGACTTGGTTCTAGGTAACCAACCTATATTATCCCACCGTACCGTATGGCTCCTAAAGAGTTAAAGGAATTAAAGGAGCATCTTGAGGAGTCGATAGAAAAGGGGTTCGTCAGACCAAGTATATCACCTAGGGATGCACCAGAAGAAAGATGGGACTATGCAGACGTTGTCATGACCCCAGTTTTCCCTTCGTGAACTGTTGTGACGGCACCAAGTCTCTACGATTAGGTAAGCCTAAATTGCAGAAAGTAACCAAAACTTGCGGAAGTAAAAGAATTTAAAAACAGGAATAAGGCAATAACAATGTTTAAATGTATCACTCGACATACACCATATATAAATCTCAAAACCAACATCCAAATCCAAGACCCGAAAATCCATTAATCACAAGCCAAGGAAAAATAAACACTATATAGCTCTAACTCCAGAATTTGTCTAACATGAACAGAAAGTAGAGAATGGCTAAATACTAGAAGTAGGAATGGAAAGGGACTCCTCGGTCTACGGACGCGACAGATGCACCTCGAAGTCTCTAAGTATTCGTCTCGCTCAAGGATGGTAGATCTGAGAAGCAGTAACGGGATCTGCACATGAAAAACATGCACAGAAGAGGCGTGAGTACACCACAACGGTACTCAGTAAGTGCCAAGCCTAACCTCGGTTGGGTAGTGACGAGGAAGGTCAGGGCCCTACTGAGGTTAAATAAGATACAAGTTTAACAATATGAGATAATAATGTAATTAAATAACACAATATATAAAGGATAGCAACAACTATTACAAATGCAAGTAAAATACAATAAAAGAACATAACTCAGTTCTGAGATAACAACCGAGGATCTCCCAGGGTACCGTCCTGTAGTCCCCAAATATAAATATCATGTCCAGTGGATCTCCCGGGTGCAGTCTCGTAGTCAAACTTATAAATGTGCAGGGGAAACTCCCTGAAAGAAATTCCATAGTCCCAAAGTAAACATACAGGGGAACTCCCGGGATACCGTCCCGTAGTCTAGAAATAAAGTGCAGGGGGATCTCCTGGAATAGCATTCCGTAGTCCCAAAGTAAATACACAAGCAACAACAAGAATCCTGTAACGACCTGGCCCAACACTGTGAAGTATTGTCCGCTCTTGGGCCTCAGCCCATCACGGTTTTGTCCCTTTGGGTTCACCCCAAAAGGCGCCTCACAGTATTGATTCCATTCCTTTACTTAAATAGCCCAGGACTCTCCCTCTCTTTTCCGATGTGGGATTTGCCTAAGTGAGCTACAGTGGCATTCCTTCACTATACT